>JAUNZO010001023.1:0-296700 GCA_031894775.1 Chloris gayana | reverse complement strand
GACCCAAACACGAAGAGACCCGACACGTTTAATTTCGGGTCAGCCCAACACAAAATTAATATCGGACCGTGTCGTGTTGGGCCACGTGCCTTGCCATCAGCCCACGGCACGGCACAAATTAGGTTAAACATGCCAGGCCAACCCGTTAAACCTAAAAAGCCATTTGAAAAATTGGCCCATTACTTTAAAACATGACGAAAAGAGCGCAAAATAGGTGGAGATGAGTTTCGAACCCAGGACTTCAAGCCTTCCATATAGAGTACTAACCATCGAGCATGCTTGACTTTGTTTCAATGCATGGAACATATTCTTTTATTTAAAATATCTTGTGTTTAACGGGCCGTGCCGTGCAGCCCGCGGCCGAGGCAGCAGCCCAAGCATGGTCCAAAGCCCCATGCCGTGCTGGCCCGGCATGAATTTATTTCAGGCCATGCCGGACTTGTGCTGGGCTTTTGTTTGCATGCTTTGGGCCGGCCCACGGAGCCCAGCCCGTTTGGACAACGCTAGGCATGAGTAGGCCTGGATGTCGAGCCAGCTTGGCTCGGCTCGGCTCGGCTCGAGCAAGCTCGTGAAGAGACCGAGCTGGCTCGGTTCGGCTTGAATTTAGAATGAGCTCAAAGGCTGGCTCGGCTCGGCTTGATATGAGCTCGAGCCAGCTCGTTTAAGCTCGCGAGCTCGATCAGGAATTAATATAATATAAGAAGATAATATTGTTGTTTATAAAAATAATTAAAAATGTAGCATGTTTAACGTCAAGAGATACATTTAAATTGATAATGAAAGGTACAATGCGCAATCAACCACAATAGGTCATCAATGATATGTTAACAGTAATTTAAAAAGATTAAATAGATGAAATAACAAGCTCGACGCTACGACTCATTATCTAAACCATCGTAACTTATGAATACATATGATACGAATATTATATATCATCGTTTGACTTCCTCTAGACTCTTCATTCAAATTTTTGTGGGCTCGATTATGACTCTTGCTCAACTTATTTTAGATCTTTGACTTTGTAAAGCTCGTATGGCTTGCGAGCTGGCTTGTAAGACAGCTCGAGCTAGCTCGTTAATCTACCGAGCTCATGTTTGAGCTCGGCTCGGCTTGAAAGTCCATCGAGCCGAGCCGAGTCGAGCTGAACCGCAAGCGAGTCGAGCTAGCTTGCGAGCTGCAAGCCGGACGTCCAGCCCTAGGCATGAGGGACCAAATGGGCCAAAGTTTTGTACTCATGTAGGCCAATCGGAAGGATCGAGAATTCTTTTTATTAATAATCAACTTTATTAATTATTTAATATAAGTAACCGTTCAATGTGTAAAATTGCAAAAATAGTTGCTCTGTCGGTCATTCATCGGACGACAGGTACCTATCGCCCAATCGACGGGCGACAAGTGGCTGCAGTGGGACCCGTCACCCAAGCAGAGCGCGTGTCGCCTAACTAGTGGGCGATAGGTTGCTGTCCCGCTCCGGTTGGGCGACGGGTCCTGCTGGAGCTACTTGTATCCGTTGGTTGGGCGATAGGTACCTGTCGCCCGGTGAATGGGCGACACAACGACTATTTTTACAATTTTACACATCAGAAGGTTATTTATATTAAATAATTAATAAAGTCGATTATGAATAAAAAAATCGAAGGATCGATCAACAAATTGGGCTGTTATTCATGGGCTGTGAATGGTCGTGGACGACGACTGCATTCATGTTGACTATGTCGCCAGCTAAGGGCCCTCCCGATGTGACATGGTGGATTTACTATGAATAACCTGCTACCCGGCAAAATATGTAATGCAAATCATCTCTAGGTGCAATCATACAAACTCTTTCAAACAATATATTTAGAGGTTTAAAAAAATTACAAATGCTTGCATGAGTGTAGATGGGATAGAGAGAGACCTTTATAAAAGAATTTAAGTCCAAATTCGTCTTCATTTAAAAGATACAAAAATGAGAAAATTTGGATGCATAAGAGGTAAAAGACAAAACAGTGTACAGTGTTGTATTTTTTGTCCTTTTGTTCATGTTTTGATATTTTTGTATCTTTTAAATGAAGATGAATTTGAACTTAAATTCTTTTATGAAGGTCTCTCTCTCTATCCCATCTACACTCATGCAAGCAGTTGCAATTTTTTGAAACATCTAAATATGTTTGTTTGAAAAAATCTACATAATTGCACCTAGAGATGAGTTTGCACTACATATTTTGCCCTGCTAGCCAAGCTTCATCTAGTGCATGCATTTTAATCTTCAGGCATTTAGTGTGAACAACCCATGTGGGGCTAGCTGGGTGGATGATCAGTGTGGTGTATGTGGGCTTTTTTTTTATTGGTGTAGGTGGGCTTAGGAGGGAGGTAGAGGTAGCGACACATGGCAAAATTTGATTGTACTACAGGATCCAATTTGATTTTTTATTTTTTCTTTAAATTATAGTTTTATTTTTAAAAATGTTTGAATCACTATATTATTAGAATTAATGTAACAAAACAAAATCCCCATAAGAATGTTTTTTAAATTTTTGTGAATTTGAAAGTATGAATTCAAATAGCAGAATCTTTTCATACTAGTCAATATGATATTCCATTAGTGAAATCAACTGTTTCCCTAGTAAAGTTCGAATGCTCTTTAGTAGCCATCAATTATTCTAACATTAAAAATTAAATTATTCCAATTGTGAAAATCAACTGTTCTACTTATGAAAATCAGTTGTGATAGTGAAAAATTGATTGTTCCTGTAGTGATTGTGGATTGTCCATATTTCAGGTGCTGATAAATAATATCATATTTGTAAGAAAGATTATAAACTTTTTGAAACTACAAGCAAACATTTGCCACATAACATCAATTTGTAAATATGCATACTATACGCTCTCAACCTGCCGAAGTATCGTCTAACAATTCAAACATAATTTTTTGTCACCATAAAAAGATTGAACTCAAAATAAAAGTTGTATGGGACAACCTAATTAGATGAAGGGACCAAATTGAGCTAAACATTAGTTGATGGATCAAATGCTTTACTCCCTATCCATGTGTTTCACTTGCTAATAACCGTAAGTAATAGGAGCCAAGGCTATGCCAATTTCTTTCAGGATTATGACCATCGGGCAACACAACGGTTATAACTTGGGCGATATTCATGGGCTAGAGAGCCGTTAGACTAGCACAGTTGTAACGCAGTTGGACATGTCGGTGATGAGACCTATATCATTCACAAAACAAAGTGATATTTCTTTGGCTTATATTAAATATAATAGATGAAATCTTATAGCTACATACGTTTCCGAAGATTCAGGGTTATAACACATTTTATATCGTTTTGCAAGATCATATCACAAATGTAGATGCTTTTCTTTAGAATTTTGTGTAGATGCTTTTCTACGTGGATGTAGCAATATATGACCATTTCGGTCTTTGCCTATCAGTCGCTTCCCCTTGATTTTGCTTTAACTCGATCCTTTCTTTGTTTGAGGCGTCGTGTTCAATCTTGAACTCGGTCTCCACAGACCGTGTCCTAATTAAGTCGTCAAAGGGTACGTCTGCCTAGCGCTAGCTCTGGCTCCGGTCGTAATCAGCTCTAGTGTTTAGGGATGCTATGCTTCTTTCCTTAGTTCAAACTTATAAGTTGACTAGAGCAACTAACGTACCATGCATCACTTACCTTTTGACTGAAGAATAAAAGAGAGCACGCGTAATTATACCATATATACGTGCCTTACATGCATTTCTTCCTAGTTAAGCATCACCAACAGTCCAATACATTTTTTGTCCAAGTTACGCAAAGTAAACTTTTCACAGCATGCAGCTGCCTTCTCAAACATAATCACTTTCTGTTTCGTCATCTGGCCCTGCTAGTATGTATAACACCGTGGAGATTTCGTGTTCGGCATTCAATTTTTGCTGCGGAAGGAAAATCAAAAGTGGTCATCACGAAAACGTGGGAGGCGACTACCCCCGCTTCCGGCCGCCTTCGTGTCCAGCCACATGGCCGGACCGTTCCTTGGACTTTCCCAAAAACGAGAACCGTACAACACGTGTGCTCATTTTAATTTCATCCTGATTTGATGTATTCCAGCTCTTGTTCATCGCATGCTCGGTCTCGAATTTGGCCTAACGTTTGGTGCGTCCATGTGGTCTCACATTTGGTCGCACATTTTTGGAAGATCCGATGTTCATGGGGTCTGTTTTGGGCCCATGGATGGAGAATTCAGTCTGTTTATTTGCGCATCACATCACGACCTCAAGCTCAACTTGTACCGCCACCCATGCGTGGAAGAAGGACATACACGTGCAATGTTTCTTTTCCATCTCAAGTGTCGATGTCACCTGTCGTACTCACGTAGCAGAGTGACCGGCCGTGTATTCTGAAAGCAACACTTTATGATGCCAGCTGCAGAGAGATTAAATTATTCTTTTAATCGGTGCCTGTTCAGTAGATCCTCTTCTTCTCTGACGGTCTGGTCAGCCAGCAGCCTGTCGATTCTCGTAGAATCTATATTATGAATTGGACTTGTAATACCTAAGTTTTCTCACATCTTTTGGACTTTCTCCATCTACTAAATTACAGTTCAAGTCGTCGTCGTTGTCCATGCTTGAACTCATATATATCCACACTTTGTTATTTCTTTGTTACGTACGTGTCCTTGGCTGGAACAACAATAGGAAATAAATATGCGACGATTGATGAGTGCGTACACGCTCGTGCATGCTTAAATTTGTTTTTGACAGGTGTACACCGTTAGAGACGTATCTCAAAGGTACTACGATGATGGACGCATCTCGATCGATGTCACTTCATCAAGGACTCGTAGTATTTCATATTGCACGCTTCCTGGAACATTGTTAATCAACCCCAGGGCACCATCATCTGAACTAGATTTTTTTTGTCTTTCGATGATTTGACTCAAAATGCTTGGAGAAGTCTGTACTGACACTTGAGTATAAAGCTTCCACATCAGGAATGCACAATGGGAAATATATCGAATGACCTTCTGTTCAAAGAAGCTAGAGGGAACTTAATTAGTAAAAAGTTTGGAACACTTCGGTCCGCAAAATAGTAAACGTCAAACTTGTAGTTTCAGATCATGAGCCTTACAATGTTTCTTATTCAAGTGAAGAATTTACTCATGTAGATTGAGTTCTCGTGAACTCGAAAAGTTACTACATGTTATGATGCCCCGTAAAGATAGATTGCACAAGCACAACACTTCTCTCAAAGGCATTCACATACCGCAAATATACATAGGCCCCTGACTAACGCATCCGTTCTTTTCTCACGCTGACAATATCTTTGACAAGTTGAAATGTTAAACGTTTTGTTTTACACTTCTTTCAGACTTTCTGAGTCCAACACAAATACTATTTCCGTCCTACATGAGTCTTTTAGGCCAACTGCATCACCTTTGTAAGTACAGATTCTTCTTGGTAACTTTATGCTATATAATGTAAAAAGGTTTTACTGACTGCTTCCACATGAAGAAAAAATCAATTGGACCTATTCTGCGGTGCGCTTATGAAAATACCGTGAGAATTGTTGTTATGGTTGTCAGACCTTTTTTTATTGTTGAAAATGTTGTTCAGCTGAGTTTTATTAGGTGTTTGTCGAGGGGTGGGTAGCTAACCACCGTTAATTGTAGCAAACCACACATTTTGAAATATATATATATACATATAATATAGTTATATGAAAAATTTGAAGATATACCCAACATTTCTGTATGTCATGTCAAATAATATACTTAATTTTAAGTTTTCAGATATAGAAAAATATGGTACGAACGAATTCTCATTTGTTTATTACGCATGTGAGAACCATATATAAAATAATTTAATCAGCAGTTGTCAAAACGAACATGTTAGTTGGAAGAACTTCTCGTCCCTTCTATATTTGTGGGCGCCCATATATATGTCCACCTGATCACACAACGCCTCGGTCCTCAGAGTGCACAAATGAGCCACGCCCATTCTTCCAAGAAGGAGCGAACGATTGATCCGGCAGCAGCATGGCGTGGAAGGACAGTTACCTGGACGCCGTGCTGATCCCCATCGGCATCCTCTTCCCCGCCGTCTACTACCTCTGGCTCTGGCGCGTGGTCCGCCTCCGCCCGCTCCGCTCCGCCGTCGGCATCAGCGCCGCCGCTCGCCGCCTCTGGGTCTCCGGCATGATGAGGGACAACGAGAAGAAGGCCGTGCTGGTGGTCCAGTCCCTGCGGAACGTGATCATGGGGTCCACGCTGGTGGCCACGACCTCCATCCTCTTCTGCACCGGCGTGGCGGCCGTGCTGAGCAGCACCTACGCCATCAAGAGGACCTTCAACGACGCCGTGTTCGGCGCGCACGGCGAGTTCGTGGCGGCGCTCAAGTACGGCATCATCCTCCTCTTCTTCCTCGTCGCGTTCATCTGCCACTCCTCGCCATCTGCTCGCTCAACCAGGCCGCCTTCCTCATCAACGCCCTGTCCCCTCCGTCGCCGGCCGACGCGCTCCGCCTCCCGGCGGTCACCAGGGACTACGTCGCCGACGTCCTCGACCGGGGATTCCTGCTTAGCTTCGCCGGGAACAGGTTCTTCTTCGCCGGCGCGCCGCTGCTGCTCTGGGTCTTCGGCCCCGTCTTGCCGTGCCTGTGCTCCGTGGCCGTGGTCCCGATACTTTACAACATCGACATGGCCGTACCCGCCGCGGCCGGGGCCGGCGGCGGCGAGGATGGCAGGAAAGTTGTGATGGACATTGGGAGTACTGACCAGAGCTTGCAGGTTTGACCCCATGATGCAAGATGGGCAGCAATTCGAGCGAGACCCAAACACCATTTTTTTTTTTGGGGGGGGGGGGGGGGGTAATTCGTATGTTAATAAAACTTGATGCGTGTATTTAATTATGTCATAGATCATACAGACCGTAGCGGAGTAGCCCGGGTACAGTTTCACCATAACCCAGCTTGGTATATGCTAGTAGAGCTAATTGGAAATTTATTGTATTGCTCTAGGTACCTCTCGTACCTTTTGCAAGAACGTAAGAATAGGTTCTCCACCTATTCAGTGTACGATTTTTTTATTACGTGTTCATACGATTTTTTTAATCAATTATTTTTTCCATCATGTGTTCTTAATTTCTTACATGTTTCACGGAACATTTATGTTTTGTTATTTCGATAATGTGCTTCACGTGTGGACTGAAAGAAATGAGCAGCGGTGATCTCTCATTGTGGCGTGTGTTGCTGCCGGATACTTCACGGCTGTAATTTTTCAAATTTGCAAAGTGCACGTCACGGTGAATTTACCGAATTTATTTGTATCCACTCTTATCTACAATGGTTAAGTTTTTATTCAGAGACACTGGACAATAATGTTGCGTCCTGACGACTGTCGATAATGTTTGGAACCCATTTTTCAGGAGGGCAGCATTTCATTTTTCTCCATCGACTATCATTTTCCTTTTTTGTAAACAAAGGAAAATAACGGAAGAGGTTCATTCGGAAAGGCTACAGTTATGGTCCGATTCAAAATGCACTACCATTTATATCTGAATTTGGTCATTTTTCTCCATCGACTATCATTTTAAACAAAGGAACAACGGAAGAGGTTAATTCGGAAAGGCTACAGTATGTTACGTTCTGATCCAAATTAAATGCACTACCATTTTTATCTGAATTTGGTCATGCTATAGTGTGCAGCAATCGTTCCTCTAACCACGAGAAATTTGCTATTTTGTCCACGGCTTCCGTACACTGCTACAAAAACCCACTATAATGGTGGATGCCATTTTAATCACAGTGACGGTCACTTGAAGCATCCACCGCTAAGATGCAGTACAAGGTAATCGACACCTCTAAGGATAAGACGTGCTACAAGGCGTTCGCCGCTAAGGCTAAGTTATTATTCAGAGATTGTGAACAGTAATGTTGTGTCCTAATGTTGAACACATTGTTTCCGCTAAGGGCAGCATTTCATTTTTCTCCATCAAACATCATTTTCTGTTTTTTTTTTAAACAAAGTTGGTTACAGTCGGATGCAATATAACGCTAACAGCTACTCTACCAATTTTTATTGAGTTAATTTTATAAAACCATAACTATTTGGTCCCTTGTTGCAAGGAACCACAACTTTCAAAACCTATTTCACAAAACCACAACTATTTGTGCCACTTGTTGCACAAAACCACAAATTTTGATCCTAGACCCACTTGTCATCCTCTATTGGTCCTATACATTTCTTGTGTGGCTGACATGTGGGACCGAAACTAAAAGTTGTGATTTTGTGACACAGGTTACAAAAATTGTGGTTTTTGCAACAAGGTGACCAAATAGTAAAGGTTTTGTGAAATTAACTCTTTTTTATTTGAATTTGCTATGCTATAGTGCACAATCGATCGCTCCTCTAACCACTGGGCCACATGTATGTGGTGTTGTGAAAAATATTTTGATGCTAATACTTATGCAAAGACAGTTTATTAGGACTGAATAATACATAGTTCAAACTTAGATTAACGCCCAAGGATAGAATCTGGCTCAGTCTCTTTCTTTATGTTTTGGACCCTGTCTCCATAGAACAGGTGGTAGGTGCAAGTCAAGGCGTCTGGCACATCCTAGTCCACGCTGGCAGCAGTTCCTATTCTTTTTAGTTCAAACGTATTGCGTTGAAATCGAGAAAACTAACATACCACATACTTTTTGACTGGAGAGAGAGAGAGAGAGAGAGAGAGAGAGAGGAGTAATTAGACGTGCCACATTCTTATGCATTGTTTCTTTAATTAGCATCTATCAACGTAACAAGTTTCCAAGTAATGCAAACTAATCACGGCACGTCCTTACATTCGCAATCACAACACACCATCACTATTCTGTTTGCTCACTGCTCTAAGAGTACAACGACACCGTTGAGGCCAGGTTGTCTACAGGTGAATCGAAACTACTACATGGGTGGTCATCACACTGAAAGGAGCACAGCACGTGCGTGTTCATTTTCGTCGCTTGATAGATTCTAATTTTTATACTTTTTTCATGATGGCCGGTTTCACATTTCGCCTGACGAGAACGTTCGATGCGTGCGTGGTCTCTCAATGTCTCAAGTTTGGAAACTCCGATCTTGACCACGAATTCTCTGTTCGTCCCCGTTGTGAAACTGGGGAGTAGAAACTTGAACGTCACGACTTCAACTTGTCACAAAGCATGTACTTAAATCAATAAATTATTATGCCGCGGAGATTAGACGCCGACTTTAGAAAGCGATTCGCAAACCAATGACCGTCTCACACATGCTCTTCTTTTCTCATGCTAATAAACCTTCAACAGGCAGCAGCCTGTAGGCTGTAGAAGCATCTTTGACAAGAAGGATTCATAACCTTAATGTTTCCTCACTTCTTATCTTAAAAATATAATATATAATTACTTCTTAAACATAGAGAATGGCATGACCTACCACCACCATGCAAATATGAGCTTTAAATAATCATCCAAAGAGAAACAAATGATAAATTTCATAAGAAAGTAAACTGTGCCAGCTTTGAAAAGTTCGAGGGTAAACGGAGCCAACATTTTGTTTAAGAAGTTAAATGGACAAAGTGGATTATTCATAGAGTAAAATAGCCTTTCTTCTGTTTTAACATTGACATGCCGCGTTTAATTATGGGGAAATTCCTTGTATGCCACCATCAGCTAAACTTCTAATCCCGTGCCAACCACCACAAAAAGTCAAATCCCGTCGACGCCATCAGCCTTAAACTTCCAACCCGTGACTGCCATCGCCGTTTTTGATTCACCGTTACCCTTGACCCTGCCGTCTCCTTGGCTGCTCTTGTCGAGGTCGCGCAGCTGAAGCTCACTGGGACTGGAACTCGCGGGGCCGGCAACCCGCCAACCTGGCGGAGGCCAGCTCCAAGGCACGGCGACATGGCTGCAAACAACCCGCTGTGGTGAAGCGGGACCAAGTAGTCGTCCCACAACGCTGTGACGCCCGCGAACTAGTCTTGCCATCAGAGCTTCGAACTGCGATCCAACCAACCACACCTGGATATCGTGGGTGCACTGTCTGGCGTCTTTCAACATCTCCCAATCGACAAATTTCACCACCAATGAGCTCCAATTTCAGATTTTCCTCCTTTTCCCCGGTTTGGGAGCTTAGCCTCAAAGTCACAAAATTGACCGTTTAAATCATATATGATGGCAAAATTGATCACTCCACCATCTTTCACAGCTCGTAAGGTTTCCGTTTGATGGTAACCGATCCTTTTCCGGTCGACTCTCACTGGTGAGCCCCTGTCGTAGGCTAGATGTTACAAGAGGAAGCACGAAAGTGCTTTCCTCTGGCCAGCCCTTCTTTCATCGCTAGCAGCAACCAGGCACAGTTGGGTGCGCGGCCGTCATGCGTGGCGGCATTATGGCGCAGTGCGGCAGGGCTGCTGGCTCCAAACGTGGCGCCCACAGGGTGTGGCAGCCTCGTGATGCTGCTAGGTGCAGCCCGGGGCCGACGAGGGCGGCGGCAGCGACAAATCGATGGTGGGATAACGAGCTGTGGTGACGGCCACGGACGGGAGCTCGACGATGGCACCTATACCAGCAGAGGCCTGATGGAGAAAGGAACGGCAATGGCGTACGCGATGGCGTAGACGGGTATTGGATTTATTCGGCGGCTTAGAAGGGATTGGACTTTATGGTGATGGCATCGAAGGGATTTTCCCTTTAATTATTGTTCATTGTCCATGCATGAAGCACATGTTCTCTTTTGTGAACATTTCTTGCCTGCATTTGCCCTTTGAATATTGACATGACATATGCATCATTTTTTGTTTGTTCTTTACATATATTAGTGTAAAAAGGTTCAATTTGACTGCAAACACGTGATTTATGCATGCTTAGAAAAAAATGTTGAATGTTACATATGACTGGAAAGGTTTCACTCATTGTGTTAGAAAGTATCTCTAAATGTTCCGTGCATGTATCTTGATCACGTTTGGACAAAAAAACCAATCTCATTTCAGTATGACAAATTTATGATATGTGATGAATTGAATCATGTCGCGCTTTCACCTTTTGTGCCATCTTTGTTCACCTGCCTCATGGAGTCACCATCATCTCAAGTATTGGAGTTCCATGATATCATGACCTGAAATCTTCCCAAAACCCGTACATAGAACATGGATATGTGTATACCATTTCTTAGCCATGTTTATCATCATCATTCTATGGATTCCTGAGAGTTGTATAATTTTATGCCATATATATTGACAAGACATTTACAAATTCCAAATATACGGGTCAAGTCAGACATATCCTTTTCTTTTATGATATGAACAAGCCTATATTTGAGTACTTTATTTCACAAGTTGAATTGTTAAGCTTCGAACACTTGTTTTGGCCTTTCCGAATTCAACAACATTAATACTAAGATAATAATAACGTATGAGTTTTTAAGGCCAACTGATTTGTTCATGTTATTCATTGCCCACGCTTGGAGCACAGATCCTTGGTGAAGACCAAATCTTTATTCTTTCTTACCTCTATGATAACTAGTATAAAAAGTAAAAAAGTATTCGTTGACTTATTTTAAAAGAAATTGTTTTTCTTTTTTTTGAAAATGCAGGAGAGCTACGCTTTTTTTGTATTAGAGAGGGAAAAGGGGTCCCCTTACATCATGCTTGTCTCATCCGAGGACCAAAAATTTGTTTGCATTTGACTGCATCCACATGAAGAATGCTGAGCGGTAGGAAGATAGAGCACCAGTGCACCACCTAACATGCACGAAAGCATGGTTAAAAATTCTAGAAAATTTATTTCTAAAATTTCTAAAACAATTGATGTGTGGTTTCTCATATAATGTACCAAACTTGAAGTCACTATGTAAGAAAGCGACTTTAGAGACTCTTCCCAAGTCATATTGGAGACTCTAAATTTTCGAGTCTCCAAATTCACGTCTCTAATGATACGTCATTGGAGACTCTAATTTTCAAAGTCTGCAATGACTCCATCATTGGAGACTCTTGTTAGCAAAACGAGTCTCCAATGATTAGGTCATTGCAGACTCTGATTGCCAAAAAGAGTCTCCAATGACCGGTCATTGCAGACTCTTTTCGGTAACCGGAGACTCGTTTTGCTAGCCAGAGTCTCCAATGATAACTTTCAAAAACAAAAAAAGTGACGGTTGTATATCAAGCTGCTTTAAGCAAGCAAATTGAGTCAATACATCAATCTTATGGTTTCAAAACAATCAGAGCATACAACACAACACTGATTTTTAATTAATACATCAATCGTATGGATGACAACCTAGCACATCTGATGCACCTTCTATTTACAGTTGCAACAATGATCGTGCAAATAACAAAATTGTGATACTTCAGCCATATCAACTACTCTAAATATTGCATGCCAAAGTGCAGTCAAACTAGCAGGCCAGAGCACTTGCAAGATGAGATAATTAATTTACAGAGTTTTGACACAAGCTCTACTTCAATAACCTACCATAGTACTTACATAGAGGATGTAGCGGCATACATCCTGCAATCAAAATCTCTCATAGCTTTCCGCAATCAAAATCAGATGTAGAGCTAGCAGTACAATAAAGCTCAAGTAGTTTATGAAATTCTACAATTACCAATCTAACTCACTAGTTCACTGAAAATAAATAAAATAATCCCTCAAGCATCAGTGAGCAACTAGAAATGGAAGAATGGAACTGTACTAATGTTTCAGCTCCCTCTATGTTCTACTACACAGTGTTGCTTCACCACATTCATGTCACAGAACAAGTACAGGTGGTAGCGTAGTTGTGCAGTTTATCTTGCCCTTTCTACCATTCAGACAAGATCCCCAGCGCACCATCTCATCATAATAGTGTCTGAAGTAGTAGTGTCTGCCAGAAATTTTAAGGCCTACATCTACACTGCATGATAAAAGCCACTCATCGCAGAAAACATAAGGTTGAACTATTTCTAAGCTGCATAGACTAATCTCTGAACTGAAACGAAGGGAGAATCATTTGCACCCCCCATAATAAAACAATTATTGTGCATCATAAAACGAAGGGAGCAGGGATCAGGCTCATTCAACCAATTGGTATATGTGATTGTAACACATGAAGTTTTATGAAAATAAAGACAACTATCTCATCACCAGCCACTATGAAATGAAAGGGCTAATCATACTGCAATCTGGGCATCCACGAAAATTTTTCTAAGAGACAAGTCTGACAAAACAGGAACTGGATGGTGTTTTCAGTAAAATATTTTTGTCTGAAGCTACGCACTAAATACATAACAATATGAGGTAGCGATTAACGTGCATGACCAGCTGTTGTAAAAATGAAAAGAAAATTATGCCTTCATGAAACATTATATTAAATCGAGGCAGAAGGACATGGTGACAGTAGGACTCGCCAACAAAGCAGGTAGATAGGCGCAGTTGAACAGAACGCATAGAAGTAAGAACTTGAAGTCTGCAGAAATTATTGGCACAAGAGGGTTCCACTCCATATCCTCCACACTATCATATGTAGAAGGAGATCCTGCATGTCAAAGCAACAGAAAAAAAATATTGGTCAAGGAGCCTGATTCAATCAAAACTAACAATCGCAAGCAGAGGACCTGCTGCCTGCCATCCCTCCCACAAATGGTAATCAGGGGAGCCGTCGTACCTTGAGCTGCGTGGGGAGAAGTCAGCGGGAAATTGGAGCTGGGTCAGGGAGGAGGGCAGGCACGCCTGGTAGAAGCAGGGGGCAGCGGTGGAGGCGGCAGCCCCTTCGCTCCGTTCATCAACTGCGGCAGTAGGGGCGGAGGAATCCGATGGAAGGTTTCCTGGGCTGCAGCAGATCGGGCCATGGATGCTGGAGCTGCGCGGCACAGTGCCGATGAACGGCATGGGCGACGAGTGCGCTGGATCTACAAGGCCAAGGAGAGGAAGTAGTGGATCGACCCGATCAGGAGGCCGGCGGCGCAGGCCAGTTTGCTGCACAAGGGAGGATGGCGGTGGGAGGGGATGCCGGGCATGGAGGTCGCAGTTGCGGCGACTAGGTCGAGGAGGCTGAGGGAGAGGCCACGAGTGGCCGCCCGACCCACAATGAAGATGGGATGGAGCACAACGAGGAGGGCGGAGACCTTGGGCTCCAGCAAGGCGAGCATAAGGGCGAAGGGAAGAAGAGAGAAAGAGGGAGGTGTGGAGAAGGGCCTACCGCCGAATCCATCGCAGCCGGTCGGGTTGGAGGAGGGCCTGCCGCCGGTCATGGTGGAGGAGGGCCTGCCGCCGGTCGTGGTGGAGGAGGGCCTTCCACCAGATCTACTGCCTTCTGGTTCCTGCAGGGCGTGGAGGCCGGTGGGTGACTTCGATCGGCGTGGAGGACGAGCAGCACTGAGAAGGGATGGCCGGTGTGGAGCTAGGTGGGAACGCCCGGTGTGGAGGACGGACAGTGCGGAGGAGTCGTGACCGGCGTGGAGGACGAGCGGCGTAGAGGAGGCGAGGAGGGCGAGGCGACGGCTCAGCGCGATAGCTCTGAAGGCGGCGGCGGCGGTGCGTTGCGTGGAAGGAGTCGGACGGGAGCCATCGCTAACTGGGAGTTAATAGAAATTTCGGGTTCGCATCAAAGTGGATGGATAACATCAATAGTCTTTATTTTCTTTTTATTTTTTTTTTTTGTTAGCGGCATCACATTGGAGACTCTTGTTGAGAAGTAGTGTCTCCAATATCTAATATATCACAGACTCTTCTACATGAGAAGAGTCTACAATGTTGTACGTTTCTTATTGCAGCGTTGAAAAGAGTCTTCAATATGTGTCTTTTTAGCATAGTGTCTATGAGACTAAAGATATTGGAGACTCTTCTAGTAAATCAGAGTCTCTAATATTTAATTGCAGACTCTTTTCAAGCTAGAGTCTCTAATAAAGGTGTCTTCTTTGGCAGTTTCTTACATAGTGAGTATTGAGATATCACATTGGAATTGTTAGGTTTTCAAAACGAAACTAAATCTCCCTACTTTCATTTGTGACAAACAGAACATATTTTGACTACTTCCAGAGATTATGTGGACTGCAGGATAGGAATTCTTAGTACAAGCTTGCACTATAGACATCTGTAGGGAGCAAGCAGAGTCCAGATTCGTAAATTCCAGTCAAATAAGTGGATGCCTATATACCCACCACCTAATGAGGCGCCTTCTCAGTCAGAGTACACAAATGACATAAAACCAATCCAAGAGGGAGAGCGACTGATTGGTCATGGCATGGAGGGAGCTACTTGGATGTGATATGTTGATCCATGTAGGTCTCCTCTTCCCCACTGTCTACCACCTCTCGCTCTAGTGCGTGACATGCCTATGGGTCTCTGGCTTGATGAAGGACAAGGAGAAGAAGGTTGTGCTAGTTGTGCAGTCTATGTGGAACGTGATCATATTCTGGTTCTTGTATTTTGCATACCCGTGGTCTCACATTTGGCACAGCGAGAATGAGAAAGTCATCACAACATGCTCAACATGTATTATCCAAATCCTCAATATTGTTCTGAGGTTGTGTTGAATACATTACAATCCAAAGATTACATGCTGAAGTGCCTGTGAGGACTGGATTTCACAAATCTCAATGCATAGAACATTATATGGATAATACATGTTAAGCATCTAAATGTGAAAATTTTGGTTTGGGCGAGAACGTGGAATGCACACATGATCTCACATTTGGTCGCTCATTTCGAAAATCCTATGTCAATTCAGCATGAAGCCTATTTTGACACACTTGTACCGTCACGATGCCACCCGACCGTGCATCGCAGAAGGACTACACATGTTTTTTTTTCCCATGTCAAAGGGTGTCGATGTCGCTTGTCATACACATGTAGAATTCCCGGCACGGTCATGTATTCTTATTCTAAGAGTAACAGTTTATGATACCAGCAGAATCAATACAAAGCCGTATTAAAAAATCAGTACGTGTCTAACAAAGTTCCTTTTCTTTTCTGACGTTGATTAACTAGAAGCATGTCGATTGTAGCGTCCATTACAAATTGGATTCGTAAACCTTAAGTTTTCTCACTTCTTTGGGACTTTCTTCAATTGCTTACAGTTTCAGTCCAAGAGTTTGAGGCCACGTGCGCTCTTCAAGCATAAGCATGGACAACGACGAAAACAAACAATATACATGAGACATGTCTTGTATGTATCTATCTGTTAACTATTGTAATAATTGTTTACACATGTACTTGGAACAAATGTAGGAATATTTGATTTACGGCGTACACGTGTTGCAGACATGCTCAGAAAACGAATGTTAACAGATGTATGCGTTAGTGAAGCATCTCTCTAAACGTTCGATGGACGCATGCATCACGATCACCTTTAAAAATCCCAGGTCACTTCTTCAAGAATTAGCAATGTTTTTTGATGGACACAGCTGCCATTGTCTACCACCGTTTGTAATCGGCTCTATAGTCCTTGAGCAGTCTTTGTTGACACTTGAGTATATATATATATAAAAGAAAAAAGGTACAAACTGACTTATTACAAAGTCTGCGGCACTTCTGTTTGCAGAATAGAAAACGTCAACAAATTATTTCAGAAGAGGAACCTTGAAATGTTTTTCAGCCACACGGAGATTCCTGTGAAATCAGAAAGTTGTTCTTTATGATCTTAGATAGATTTGTAGAACAATTTATAAAAGGGCATTCACATAAATCACACAAAGAGGGGCTCTGTCTAACATCCGTTTCATTTCTCGTGCTGCTGGCATCTTTTACAGGTTGAACCGTTACGCGTTTCCTTATGCTTCCTTTCAGACTTTCAAAGTCCAACTCAATTCCTATTTCAGTCGTATGAGTTGTTGAGTCCAACAGCATCGTCTTTGTAAGTCGTTCTCCATGACTGAATCTCAGATCCTTGGTGGTTACCAGCTTTTCTTCTTTGTAACCTCTATCTATGTTCATGTAAAAAAAGTCTCTATCTATTTTATAGCCAATAAGGTTTTACTGACTGCTTCCTCGTATATAGGTCATTTTGGTCCATACATGGGAACAGAGCCCAAAGAATATATGGAAGGTTCCCGTTAGACCGCCGCAATTAAATTTTTATAATCTTTTGAAAATATATGTAGTTACGAAAGATACAAAACCTGGTATGGATATCATTTGTTTGTTTCATTTCTGACAAAGCATAAAGATATTTTAAGCCGTTCAACTTTACAAAAGGAAGGCACTATCTCGAAGAACCTCCCATCTTGCCATCTTGGACGTCTATATATATCTCCACCTGACCAGACACGTTAAGTAGTTGTAGTTCGGAAATGAGCTGCACCGATTAACAAGAAGGAGAGCTATTGATCGTCAGGCATGGCGTGGAGGGAGAGTTACTTGGACGTCGTGCTGATCCCTATAGGGCTCTTCTTCCCTGCCGCCTACCACCTCTGGCTGTGGCGCGTCGTCCGCCGCCGCCCGCTCCGCTCCGCCATCGGTATCAGCTCCGCCGCTCGCCGCCTCTGGGTCTCTACCATGATGAAGGTCCGTGACGTGGTGACCAATTATTTTCATATCGATGTTCATGGCTTCATGCCAGTTGACCAATAATTTTTAATCATGCGCGCTGTGCAGGACAACGAGAAGAGGGCTGTGCTAGTGGTGCAGTCTATGCGCAACGTGATCATGGGGTCCACGCTTGTGGCAACAACGTCCATCCTCTTCTGCACCGGCCTGGCGGCCGTGCTGAGCAGCACATATGCCATCAAGCGAACGTTCAACGACACGGTATTCGGCGCGCACGGCGAGTTCGTGGCGGCGCTCAAGTACGGAATCCTGCTCCTCTTCTTCCTCCTCACATTCCTCTGCCACTCCCTCGCCATCTGCTCCCTCAACCAGGCCGCCTTCCTCATCAATTCCCTCTCACCGCCCTCACCGGCCGATGCGCTCCGCCTCCCGGTGGTCACCAGGGACTACATCGCCGACGTTTTCGAGAGGGGATTCGTGCTCAATCTCGCCGGGAACAGGTTCTTCTTCGCCGGGGCACCGCTCCTGCTCTGGCTATTTGGTCCGGTCTTGCCCTGCATCTTCTCCATAGCCATCGTACCGGTACTGTACAACATTGACATGGCAGTGCCCACTGCCGACGGGAGCAGCAGCGGCGACGGTGGCAGGAATGTGGTTATGGACATTGGGAGTAATGACCAGAGCTTGCAGGTTTGATCTCTCATGATGCAAGATTGGCTTCAATTAGATATTTCAATCGAGACGCAAACAGCATATATTGTTGGGTATATGCGTATGTGACTAAAACTAGATGCATCATATTTATATGTCATGTATCATGCATATAGTAGTGTATAGACCGGCTCCTCCAGTTTATGCGCCATAGCCCGGCTACTAGCTAGTAGAGCTGGGAAAGTTATTGTATTGCACTAGGTACCTCTCGTACCTTTGCAACATGACCGTGATTCCATCTATTCACTGTTACGACAATGACTATTTAATTTATTTCGTGCTCTTACAATTTTTTAATGAAACATTCGTTTATTATGTGTTCTTACATGTTTTATGGAACACCTGTCTTTGCTATCGCGTGCTCTACGTGCACCGAAATAAATGAGCAGCGTTTCTCTCTCTGCATGGCGAGCTGTGTTGACTTCGTTGAAACAAGGTTACTATAAAGACTTCATTTTTGCTGCTACCATAAAGAAAAGATGGCACAATTCAAACTTACCTTGCAATCTTCAGTGTCATCTCATTGTGATGTATTGTCTGCCGGATATGTCACCGCTGTATATTTTTTAAAAAATTGCTAAGTATACATCACGGTGAATATATCAAATATATTTGTGACCACTTTTGCCTCCAAAGTTTTTCCACTATTCAGAGAAACTGAATAAATACCTGCTAGTTTCTCTCTTAGAGCAAAGCTACACAATCAGGGTCAAGTATGTGCCACCCATACACCATGAGTCTGATCTAGCAAAATGGGTGGTAAAATACTTGACCCTGATTGCAAAATGTTGGAACACATTGTTTAGGAGGGCAGCATTTCCTCCATCTTATTACCGTAAATTTTTTAAGTTTTGATAAAGGATGAAAGGGAAGAGATTAAATCAGACAGGCTACAGTTGGCTACGATCCAACAGACAGTAACGCTAAGAGCTACCTGAATTTGCTCGTGCTATGTATAGTGCGCAATGGCTCCTCTTCTAACCACTGGACCACACGCTGCTTTCCAGTTGCCACAGGGTACTGTCGTGTATCGCAAAGTATGCTGGGGCCTAATATACTTATGCAACGATAGTCGGCATGAGAGAATCTATTACATGGTTCAAACATAGATTAACAGCCTAGTATAGCATCTGGCTAAAGTCTCTTTATTTATAGTACAGATTTTGGACGCTGTCTCCATAGACCGTGTAGAGGTGCAGGTCAAAGCGTCACATCCTTGGTTCTAGTTTTTATTTTCTTAGTTCGAACGTAATGAGTTGAATACAGAAACTAACGTAGCACATACTTTTTGACTGAATAGAGAGCAACATAATTAGACGTGTCACATTATGCATTTTTCGTCTATCAATGCTACTAAATTTCCAACTTAAGCAGGCTAACTTCTTCACGGTACTTTATTACATTCACGAATAGCAATGTGTCATCACCATTCTGTTTCGTCACTGCGGGAAGAGAACAACACCGTCGAGGCCAGGTTGTTCCCCAGTCAAGTTTATAGCAGCAGGCGAATCAAAAGTACACGTAATGGCCATCGTCATCGCAATGAAAGGAGCCAGCATGTGTGTTCATTTCCCTCCCTTGATATATATTCGGCTTTTTATTGGATTTGCATGATTTCCTGTCCCAAATTTGGTCTGTGTTAAGTAGTCACAATATTGTGTTATAAAGGTGGTCCACACTATCGAAATTTTATATGCTAAATGAATTATTCCTGTATCAATGACAACTATTTTAATTTCCATCAGAAGAACATTAGCCCCATGACTTTCACCAATCCCTCCTTTTTTATATATTACTAGTCCATCATTCCGTGCACCTGCACGGGTTAGTAATTTAGAGTGATGATAAGTATGTTAAATTTGTGAAAGGAATTAGAGGACAATTGATATTTACAAAAAAAAAAGAAAAAACTGTTGCATTATTTAAAATTAATAATTAGTTTACGTCAGAAGCAAACTATAAATTTGGTAAGATGCTCATAACTTACCTGTTTTTTTCTAGTTTCGATATATCATCTTTCCATTTCTCAATCTACTGTATAAGATAATGTAGACTAATATGTTGATTGTTATTATATCCGAATTAGAGACAATAGAAATTCGAATTTGAGAGTAAATGTTCTAGTTGTTCCCCACAAAAAAAATGTTCTAGATGTTTTCTTAATTTTGTAAAGTCTTGTATAACCATTTTTTTTAATATTGCCTGGAGAAATGTTTAAAGAGATCTTTCTAGTCATGGAAAATAAGAAAGAGATCCTTCATGCACTAAAGTTAGTTGGTTAGATTTTTTCTATCAGATTAATCTAGAAATTTTAAGTCATACAATCAGCAGCTAACATGGTAGAATTCTATTACATAAATTACCTTGATGGAATCTTCCCATTGATGATCACAAAACATAGTAGAGTGGATGACTGGTACGTGCAGCACAATCAATTTGTCAAATAATTTTGTGACATGCAATTTTACCATCCCATGTGTACCAATCTTGATTATCTGATATGCATGTTGAGTATTATAATCTCAATTCGTTGTTGATCACCAAGTTTAATTACAGTCTATGCATGGTGATATTATAAGTAAACATGTTTGCCTTTCTTTTCCTTTCCAGTCGATAGAATGTGTTCTTATATTTAATCAGCTCACCTGATATGTGAAAACAATACATGTAATGGCCCTCCAATCTGCTTTGCGTGGCATATATGGCAAGTATAGCTAGGTTATCTGCAGTCAATTTATTGCATCGAGTGGTCTTCCTCTTGCTCCTCCAATGATGACGAACTCCAATACTTCATGGAATTTATTTCTCTCCAATGAGAATATTAATGTCGGCCACGTGTGAAAGCAAGGTTATTCATCTCAAATACATGCATGCATGAAGGGACGGCGTACCTGTTTTCTCAGCCTGGAGAGGCGAAGGAGACAATGGCGTCTGTCTACGACTTCAGGGGTATGTGTGATCTACTATGCTGTAGAGCGTCTTGAGCTGTACTAACCAAGCTGTCGCCCCTCCGATCTCTACCGCATAGATATGAGCCATACTGACCAAACTGTCGGCGTACCTGTCCCGTTCTGATGGTGTTATACTCGTCATAAGGGTGCTGTTGTGCATACACAATGAATCTGCTTTAACGATTCATCAGCCTGCATAAGATCGAGTCACCATACATCGTGCGGTGGCTGCAGCAACCTGTGGAGAAGTTGCAATACTTTACCATGACAGTATCCGTTTGGTCCAGCTACCAAAGCCAGTCGCCGGTGTTCTTCGTTTGATCAGTGGGTGGAGAGGGACAAATCAGACGAAGTTGGATCGTCCTTGTCTTTTCGAGCCACTACAGGTACCATGAAAGAGAGATGAGAAGATGTGGGATCTTGATGGTCGATGGCACAGGTCTGCGAACAAATGGAAATATTCATGTAGGCAATATTTAGGATTCACGTTTTCTTGGTTATTACATACCATCCTTTGTGAGATCTATTATGGAATTGCACAACTATTTGTAATATCATAGGTGCAAAAAGAAGATGTTTGATCTATTTGGATATTGTTCCCTGATCATGCTATTCAACGGCTATATGTTTTGCTATTTTTTTGTGAGAATTTCTTGGATTTAGTTACAATTAATGTGGAGACCTCAAAAGAGCATCCAATTAGTATCTCGAGACTGCTACTCCCTCCGTCCCAAAATAAGTGTCGTTCTCACTTCCCGAGGAGTCAAACAGTTTTAACTTTGACCAAATATATATTAAAAAGTATTAAATTATATAGCATATAATTAGTATCATTAGATAGATTTTTGAATCTATTTTTATAATAAACTTAGTTTGAGATATAAATATTACTAATATTTTCTATAAATGTAGTCAAACTTAAGAATGTTTGACTAGCACGAATACCATAGCGACAGTTATTTTGGGATAGAGGGAGTATTCAACAACTAGATGTTTTGCTTTTTTTGTGAGAATTTCTTGGATTTTGTTAAGATTAATATGGAGGCCTCAAAAGGATCCTGCAGTTAGTAAACAAAAGATTGTATATCTCATCTAGTAGCTAATTTACCAAAAAACAGGGGGCTTGTGCACCCCCTCCCCCGCGTGTGTTGGATGGCAATGTTGCCACAAGGATCTGTCTCCATCTTCATGTATAGATAACTTTCAAGTAGGTTAAAAGCTCATTATGACAAAAAAAAACTCCCATTATTGTTGGCCGTACAAGCTGCCCTACAAGCTCAGAGAATTGATCATCGCCATCTTTCACCAATGGTGCTGATGTGCTTCTATGGGCTGCATTCGTGTACATGAGCACATAAACAAGTTTTCCATGCTGCATGGCATTTGATAGGGACACAATTCCCCTATCATTTTGTGTTCACTTATGTGTGTTGGATAATTGAGCTGGATAATGAGAGTAGCTCATTTATTAATTTTTTTCTTATATATGACATGTGTGTTACATTTACAACTAATCATTCTTTAAGTGAGATGCGACGTCCTTAACAGTGTGACTTGATCTAGTCTGCCGAGTGTTTTGGCGGTGCTCATATGGGTAGGGTGTACTGGGATCATATGGATGAGTACTCATACATGTATGCGAGTGTCTGCATTTGTATTGTACTCGTTCACGAGAGAGAGAGAGAGAGAGAGAGAGAGAGAGAGAGAGAGAGAGAGAGAGAGAGAGAGAGAGAGAGAGTTTCTCTCTCTGAGTAATTTCGTCATGGGTTTGCTTCAATCCAACTCTCAGACTCCTTTGCTATGTTCTGCATGTTTGCTGCCTGGCATGCTCTTTTGCCTGTTTCTACTAATATGGTCAGCTGGTTGCTTTGCATTCGGTCATTCATTACTAATGCTATACATCAGGAATTGTAGTGTTTAATTGTGCTAATAAATGTGAATAAGAGATAGCGTGACATTGTGACTAGAAACATTAGAAACTGAGCTCTTATTTAGTCAAATCAGTCATACATGCAATATAGCATTGGTTAACAGTGATTATTCTTGATACTGTTAGTGTTACCTTTAAAAAGAATTTGAATATATTGTTTTAGAAAAAAAGTTAAACGCATATATATCGGCCTTTTAAGAAAAATGACATATCGACGTATCCTTATCGGCTCGATACTAATACACGTATCGATATCGGTGATGCATAGATGCGTAGATCAGATCAGTGGGGACTAGCGACTCATTGCCGCAAATTAGAAGTATATATGCATATGGCATGTAGTATTTTGGGGGCCCTGTGCCATTATATTGCACAGGCCGCACTGGCCCAAGGATGGGGCTGTGGTCAACCTTGGACTGTCTCCATAGATGGTGCAGGTGCAAAGACATAGCGTCTTACACAATACACATCCTAGTCCACGCTCCGGTAAAACTGTAATAAGTCGAGCAGAGAGAAAGCGTATCTCTTACTTTTTTGACTGAACATAGAAACTAGACGTGTCATATATATAATATATTATGCATCGCTTCCTAGTTAAGCAAAGTAACTACCTCGCGGCACGTCATTACATTAGTCACAAGGTATCCCCTCCCTGTTTCGACTTTCGTCACTGGTTTGCTTTGTCATTGCTGTGAGCATAACACGGTCCAGACATGTTCTCACCGGTCAAGTTTACTACGAGGCGAGAATCAAATTAAAAGCGCAATGTGGTCATCCCTGAAAGGACTAAGACACGTGTCCTCTCATTTTCGGCATCAGATGTTTTCTGGTCCTTTGTTTTTGCATGGTGCCCGGTTTTACATTTAACCCCCGACAAGAACGTCCGATGCACGCATGGTCTCAGTCACAATCTGCCTCACATTTGGAAAATCCAGACAAGCATCGTTGAAATAAGAGAAACTTACAATGTCAGGGAATAAAAGACCAATTTGATCGAAAACAACTGCCCGTCTAATACATCCTCTTCTTATTTTCTAATACTATAAGCAACCAGCAGCGCGTAGAAGCATGAGTGAAAAGTTGTATTCGTAAGATCAAAATGTCCTCACTTCTTTTACTTTGGACCTTTCCTTCTTCGTATGAGCCTGATTCAATTCATGTTTGTCCATGTTTACTTATTCCTGCATTCCTTTGAACAACAATATGGGAAATATATATGCCTCGCTCGTTTTCGTTCTGTGCTTTATGCTAGTGTGAAAAAGGTGCAATTGATGGACTGCGTGTGGTCAGTGAATGTTTAGAAAAATTGCCGACAGCAATATATGACACGAAAGGTTTCACGCATTGTGTTATCAAACTCATCTCTCTAAATATTCATTGCATGCAGCTTGACCATTTATGATATTTGGAAATATATATTGAAGCATGCTACCTTCACCCTTGTGCGCCATCTCTTTGTTCACCTTCCCTCAACATCATCTCCATAATTAAAGCTCCGTTGATTTCATTCAAACGACCTTAAGAAATTTATTTTGACACTTAAGCACAAAGAATGCACATGATGACCTCCAATTGTGCCGTCACCTATGCCAGGAAGAAGGAAACATATGCAACGTTTATTAGCCATGTTTAGCACATACTTATGATGTGTTTTGTTTGTCCTTTCTTTTTTGAAGGAGTAAAATTACCCCAGGTCCCTAAACTATTTAGGAATAGTTATCTACGTCCATGAACTCTCAAAGGGACCATCCAGGTCCTTAAACTATTCGTGAATGGTCATCTAGGTCCGCAAACTTTATAATGACCCTCTTAGGCCCCTACTTTGTATTTATATCGTGTCAACCAGATCCACACCGTCACACCTAGCCACTCTCCATACGTGTTGCCGCCACCACACTCCATGTGAACGTTGTCGAGCGTACTTGATGATGCAGCAGGTGCGCTCTGCCCATCACAGTCTCAACCTCCCATCCGACCTCGCTTTCTCCATTGTGACCTCGCCTTTCCGCGTCTGTTACTTGTTATCCACTTCGATGGCGTGCCTGTTGCCCATGACAATAGTCTCTCCTCAATGCATTGCGCCTTTCGCATGTCACATGACACATTATTATCACAACTACCTAGTGTGCGGAGGGCACATGCCGGAATCGAAGGCAAGGGCGCATGGGGATGAGGGTGCGATAGATAGAGCATACTAGTTACTAGCTAGCATCTTTAGATAGGCTCGACGGCACTCAAATAGAGATCAGTTGTGCGGCGGCACGCGTGGAGAGGTAGCTAGAGGGCGTCGTTGTGCGTTGAGAGTGGATGGGCGGCGATGTTGTGGACCTGATTGATATGATATAAATAGATCATGGACCCCGAGGATTAATATAAAGTTTGTGTACCTAGATGACCATTCGAGAATAGTTTAGGGACCCAGTTGATCACTTTGAGAGTTCGTGGACCTAAATGGCCATTCCTAAATAGTTTAGGAACCTAGGGTGCATTTCACTCTTTTTGAAATATTGTCCTGACTCGGGCACTCATATACTCATTTGGGAACTCACACCTATGAATCACACACAAATGCATTCTACCCCTATATGAGCACCTCTAAAAGACTGGACTGTTCGATTTTGAGATTCAGGACGATGATGTCGCTAGAGGCGCCTTGCGGTGGACTAGGACGTTGCCTACCATAGAAAGAATAATTACTACTTCTAGTGGAATACTAATGTCAAATCTAAAACTAATAGTTGTAAATGAACCACCAATGTTAAATTTAGTATTTGAATCCATGTGGGTTCAAGCACAATAAACTTATCTCGGTTTTTTGTCATTCTATGGATTATAAAAGTTACAGGTTTAATTATGATACTATATATATTATGACATTTGCAAATTACAATCACACAGGATTAAGTGGATACACAACCTTTTCTCCACTAACCTACATTTTATTAGGACCTTTATTTCACAAGTTGAACTGTTAAGCACGACTTCGCTTCTTTTGGACTCTCCAAATTCGACTCAAATAATATACATTTAAGTCGTATGAGTTTTTGAGGCCAACTGCTTCATCAGATGTGAGTCGTTGTCTATGTTTGGAGCATGGAACCTTAGCGGTGATCAGAGTTTCTTCTTTATTGTCTCTATATGTTAGGTTCTGTTTGGATCCCCTCCAGGTTTTAAGAAACTTGTTTTTAGAGTTACTTTGTAGAAATTAGTTTATAAATAAAACCTGGATGACCTTGTTTGAATTCTAGTTTGTAGAAACTAGAAATTATACCAGTGTTAAATGACCGTTTTTTAGATAAAAACTGCCATTATTTGAGTTAGGCTATAGATTATGGATTTCTTCAGCTAGATTTTATATAGCAAGAAAATAATTGGTCTGTTTGGAGGTCCTCCAGTTCCTAAAAATTAGTTTCTTATAAATTGAACGATTCAAACAGAAGCTTAATCTAAATGATTTCATTCATCATCTAAAAAGTGTAAAAAGTATGACAAATGGCAAGTGATAGAGCACCATCAAAATTTTTGATAACTTGGTTGAAATATTTGAAACTTACTTTGTCCTAAAATATTTATTTATATATGTTTTCTCATATAATGTACCAATTGAAGTTTTATAAGATATAATAACGTTCTAATTGCTTGATTTCAAAAAGAATTGAGAAACATAGTATATATCTAGTTTGACTACTTTCAGACTCTTTTTGATGTCGACAGTACACAGGAGTACATATCTAGTTTGACTACTATCAGACCATTTTTGCAGTAAAGAAATCAATCAGGACGGAGTAAACACTTGCCCAATTTATAACACGCGCTGTTTCATGAAATCAATCAGGCGCCTATATATATCTCCACATAACGAGACGGTCGGCGCCTCAATCACAGTGCACAAATGCCTGCCACACACCCCATCTAAGACACGGAGGAGCGATTGATCAGCCATGGCTTGGAAGAACAGTTACTTGGACCTCGTGCTGATCCCTCTCAGCATCATCTTCCCCGCGGCCTACCACCTCTGGCTCTGGCACGTGGTCCGCCACCGCCCGCTCCGCTCCGCCGTCGGCATCGGCGCTGCCGCTCGCCGCCTCTGGGTCTCCGGCATGATGAAGGTCCGTGCACTTCTTCAGATCTTTTTAATTTCATGCCTTTCCTGCGTGTTCATGTTGCATCTTGCTGGATTGAATTTTCCGTGCCCGTTGTGCAGGACAACGATAAGAAGGCCGTGCTGGTGGTCCAGTCTCTTCGGAACGTGATCATGGGGTCCACACTGGTGGCCACAACCTCCATCCTCTTCTGCACCGGCGTGGCGGCCGTGCTGAGCAGCACCTACGCCATCAAGAACACCTTCAACGACGCCGTGTTCGGCGCGCACGGCGAGTTCCTCGCAGCGCTCAAGTACGGAATCCTGCTCGTCTTCTTCCTCGTCGCGTTCATCTGCCACTCCCTCGCCATCTGCTCGCTCAACCAGGCCGCCTTCCTCATCAACGCCTTATCACCCTCCTCCCCGGCCGACGCGCTCCGCCTCCCGGTGGTCACCAGGGACTACATCGCCGATGTCCTTGACCGGGGATCCCTGCTTAGCTTCGCCGGGAACAGGTTCTTCTTCGCCGGCGCACCGCTCCTGCTCTGGGTATTTGGTCCTGTTTTGCCGTGCCTATGCTCCATGGCCGTGATCCCGATTCTGTACAACATGGACATGGCCGTGCCCACCACCGCTGACGGGAGCAGCGGCGGCGAGGATGGCAGGAAAGTGGTGATGGATAGTGGCAATACTGATCGAAGCATCATGCAGGTTTGATCTTTTTTGGCTTTTGCTGTAAGAAAACTTGGTGCCTAGTTGTTTCTCATATGTGATACATACAGTAACAGTAGTGGAGTGGCCAAGCTCCAGTTTGGCCATATATAGCAGCTATAGTGAATGTGGAATATTATCGCATTGCTCGAGGTACCTCTCGTACCTTTGGAAGGACGATAAAAACAGTTTCTCCGTCTGTTCAACGTTACAATTATTATTTTTTTATTTCGAGTTCATTTGTTTCCCGCGCGTGTTCTTGCAGTTTTTTTTACTACAAATTTTTATGTATTGTATTGCTGTCATGTGCTTTACGTGCACTGAAAGACATGACCTGCCGCGGTCCTCGGATGGCATGCTCCGTTGACGACTTGACGCCGTTGAAACAAGGTTACCAAACATATTCCAATTTTACTGCCACGACAGAGACAAGATGCCACATTTAACAGATACTACCTCGAAATGTTTCATGTTGTCCCATTGTGACGTAGTACTACTTATCTTGTTATCTCCTGGACACATCACAGCTGAGAGAAAGAAAAAGAGCAAATTATTTATATCCCCTGTTCTGAGAACTCATCCCTTATTTGTCCCTGACAAAGCTGACTTCCCTCTCATACCTAGATTTTAACTTTCTATCCCTTATTTCCCTTTTTACAGTTTTTTGCTGTTATCTTTTTCATTGTAGACAAGAATACCCTTTAGGTCAACATCCCTTATTTGCCCATAAACTTTGAAAAACGAAAAACAGCACATACACTTTCATTTTTTTATGATTAATCAAGGCTAATCCTCCGGGGTGCCCGCCACTGGCCACCTCCGCCTCCTCGCCTTCCGCCGGTAGAGGCCACCATCACACGAGTGTGTGTGAGAGAGTGAGAGAGAAAAGGATGATGTATGGAGAGGATAAGGATTGAGTGTGGGACAGAGAGAGACAGAGAGAGAGAGAGATAGAGTATGGGCGTGTGAGTGTGCATGAAAATTTTGCTCATCCAGCTTAGAGCAACTCCGGCCTTCAAAAATGGTCGTTGGCCGGCATGCATATTTACATATACAAATTGTTTTATCTCAACTCTCGCCAAAGAATGAAGCCCGGACCTCTATTCGTGTGGACTACACCTATCAACCAGATAAAGAAAACATCATCTTTTCTCTTTTCCTCCTCGCTCAACACGGCTCCCCCATTCGTCCTCGTGCATCGCTGCTTCCCACGCAACTCGACCACGAGCCCGCGACGTGCCTTACCATCTGAGGGCTCCATCTCGCCATCCCGTCACCGGGAGGATGAGGCATCGGCTGTGGAAGTGGGAAGCCGATGGGAGGATGTGCTCTAGGTCGGGGAGGCAGTATGGTAGATGGGTGTTGCTTCTTCCTCGCTGCAAGAGGCAGCGTCCGTTGGGGAGCACACGAGCCGTCGGAGATGTTGCGGGACCCTAGCGTAGAGGTTGGGGAGGGTGCACTCGGGTCCATGGTGTAGATCCGGAGCCGGCTGGGGTCAAGCGGCGGTGTAGACGGTGGTCGGGCTCCAACGGTAGGCGGACGGGCGGGTGATGACGGGCAAGCGACGGTGACCAAGGACGATGCGGCGAAGCCGGGTGCACCCGGGATCGGTGAGTGGTGGGCGGTGAGCGTGAGGGCAGTGGGCGGAAAGCCGGGCATGCACCTTCGGTTGTGCCCTCCGTTGGAGATCCAGAAAGAATAGAGGAGAAGTGGAAAAAACGAAAAAAAAAGAAATTAAGAATAGATCGGACACATATTTTGGAGAGTGAAATAGAGGCCCTTTAGGAATGGGGTATTGGACGAGGAATTTGGAGGGCCATAAAAAATGCATGTCCATTTAGAGTGCAAGTTCAGTTTTTAGGTGAGGCCTTTAATTTTTATAGTAGAGGACCATTTAGCGCCCCCCCCGCCCCCTCGGAAATGCTCTCACTAAATATTCCCTCCGTTTCTAAATTGGTGTCATCATTGAATTTTTATGTGTCGCTTGACCATGCATCTTATTCAAGAAAAAATCTTCAAAAATTTAAAGTTACAGCCTATATTTCAAGTTTCATTTGTGATAAAATATATGACATTTTTTAAAAACAATTTGAATAAGATGAATGGTTAAACATAGAAAAAAAAGTCAACGACAACAACAGTTTAGGAACATAGTAGTACAAACTTTGTCGAGTGCCCAGTAACACAAACACTCGGCAAAGAGACTTGTCAGCCTTAGCGAATAGGGTTTTTTGGCATCATGTCACCGGCCAGCCCAATAACTTATTTTTTGCTTGTTTGTTTTGTTTTGGTCACTCCTAGTGAGAGTTTAGTGGAGGTTTTCTATAGTATAGTGGATATAGTCGTCGTGCAAATAGTACCTGAAACCTAAGTACAAGATATATAATTCTTATTTGTCGCGCAATTATGTACTCCTCTGTTCCGAAAATGTTGTCGTCGGGACAGCAAGATTAGTTCAAATTTGAGCTAATTTTGTTGTCCTAATGACAACATTTCGGGAAGGGAGGGGTATTCCACAAAAGAAAATACGGCTTCATTACAATGAATATCTATCTTATATATATATACTAATTAGAGGCTCATTTTAATGCTTCTACGTTGATCGTTAGAAAATCAAAGAAAATCTCATAAAAAACCAAAACATCCGACCAATAAACCACAACCGTGGATATCAATCAGCGATTCATCACAAAAGAAGAAAGATATCAATCAGCAAAACTACAAACGATGTTTCCTAAAAAAAACCACCAAAAAAGGTTTTAGTACATTACGATTCCTCACTGTACCATGAACCTGCCGAAACTAAATGATGTACGTTATTATATATGGTTTCCAAGAATAGTACAATAACCCAGACTCCTGTAATATTACTGCTTTGATCTTGCCAACCTGTTGTAAGGGTAATCCTTTATCAATAAGTGATAGGACGAGTGGTGCAGCCGCCTCCAATCGATCAGGATTCTTGGCACGACCCTGCATGACGTCTGACGTTGATCCATGTGCAGCGTGCATATAAGAATGAGAGGAAGATTATGGAGCGACGCCACACATATATATCATCTGTAGCATGGATTAACTGGGGAGCTCTTGCCATGCCGATGCATCAAGCAGACAAGCACCGCCAGGAAAAACGTCCTGTTATGGTTTCAGTGCCGGTTAATGAGTACAAACCAACAAGCATGAAGGTCCTAGGTGCGATGCATATAAACGGCCTGTGCGCGTTCAAGCCGTGTGCTTACGAAATAGGGTACTTGCTGATCGAATCGTCAAACAGCTCTACTTCTTCTTTCAGAACAGACGATTCCTTGCAAATACATCAATGCAATCTGGAACATCATACATGTATCCATATTAGCATGCGTAATAGTCCAGTTGCAAACCTATTTTTTTCACTCATTACTTGACTAAACTATAGGATATGTATAGGAAGTGAAACATTTTGTTCCTAAAGGAATGATCTAATTATTAGTGTCTTGCTACCATACAAATTTCATAATAATAAAAACATAAATTCTCTCTCAGCTCACAGTTCTATTATATTTGATCCAAAACACACATTAATATTAAAGAGGACTTCTTCCAATAAAAATGTGCTCACGAGTCCAGACGCCGGCCCGAGTCCACACGCGAATGCGGACCAGGCCTGACAACGATTATTTCGCTTGGCCCAGTTCAGCTCATCCTGTTTCTACTTTCTACAGCGTGTTTTGTTCCTACGTACGTCAAACAAAAAAAGATTAACAGCTGGTAATATATGCCTCACTCTTCGTGAATCGTTTTAGTTCGACATCGGAATGGCACGGGGCGCAACTAAATTCGTGAGTTACGATGAAAAAAAAATCGTGAGTTGCAACAACCTGTTGGTATAAACTATAACTGTTGGATTGCAACATGTGACCGCGTGGCCTAATGGATAAGGCGCTCGCCTCCGGAGCGGGAGATTGTGGGTTCGAGTCCCATCGTGGTCGTTTTATTTTTTGGTGTTGTGAAATTCATAGCTGCGGCGTTCCTGGCTCCAAATGAATCGTACAATAGCTGTACTGAATCTATCGAAGGAGGGAGAAGCATCGACATCAATCACAAATCAAACGCATTGCATCAGCTTTTTTTTTTTTAAGAATAAGCAGCATCGACATCAATCACAAATCAACGCACTGCATCAGCTGTAGACGGGGACCCCGTGCGGCTGTGCCTCTTCTTTCCCTTCCAAGGCCTTGCAATTTTTTCATACAAAGCTATCGCATCCATATGGTTATGGTCATCCTCTAATTCCCAAGCAAAAGTAATATTCTATTTGTGAACCACTTTGTTACTTGACCGTGCTACATATATATTGCCGTACAGTTGTCGGGGCTGCACTTGGTGAAGATAAAGAAAAGTTCAATTTTATCAATATATATGCTATATATACATGTAAATGTTGTTCGTTAATAATGTATTCACTATCTTCAGTATTACTCCTTCTCAAAATTGTTGTCATTGTTGACTTTTTTGTTATGTTTGATCACTCATCTTATTTAATTTGTTTTTAAAAAACATATTTTCATTAATGCATGTTTTATCACTAAAGGAAAGGAATATACCATATAAGCTTTTATATTTAAACATTATTTTAAATAATACGAGTGGTCAAATGTAACAAAAAAGGTTAATGACTACAACAATTTTGGAATGGAGGGAGTACTTCTTCTCAAATCAACTATCATTTTTCGGAAGAGACTCTTTCGGCATACATGGCACCAAACCCAAGAACATATAATATGAGCATCATCCTAGACCAACAGTGAGAGCAACAAGCCTTGGAATTGCCGGTATGTATGGCCGTCCTAGCTATGGCTATCTGAATGTTTGAAAGTGGTACGGAAACGATCGGAAGAAGCCTTAATTATTTTCATTTTTCTATTTTTCTCGGAAGTGAAATCGATAGCGATAGCGATGTTGTGGAAAAGTCAGAAATAATATTATTACGATAAAATTAGAATGTATCGATCCTTAATTGATACTAACAATTGAAAACATGAATTGGAAGCTGTTGCAATGATAAAACATATATTTTAATGAGTGGGTACTTGTAGTAACATCAAACTTTATACGCTATCATAACTGTGCGTTTGAATCTACGTAAATACTGGACGGTCACAAGGTCTAAGGGTGTGTTCGTTTTTTGGGGTCTAAACTTTATAGCTGTCACATAAAAAAGAATCTTACTATTTAGGAGTACTAAATAAAGTTTAATTATAAAATAAATTGCAGGCCCTAGACTAATTTACGAGACGAATCTAATGAGATTAATTAAGTCATGATTAGAAAATAGTTATCTGTAGCATCACATTAGCAAGCACATAGATTAATTAAGCTCATTAGATTCATCTCGAAAATTAGCACCAATCTGTCACAAGGGTTTTATCGTTAAATTGATCGAAATATTCATAAATAGTAAGATTCTCTTTGATGTGACGAGTGCTAAATTTCTGAGGACAGGAAACGAACACACCCTAAAGGTATATGGTGACAGGGTCCAAAGGTATACAGTAGCTATCTCATAGACCGTAACTATGGAAGTTAAGGTATTGAATCGTTGTGTGCAAATCGAAAAAGAAGGTCTACAAATCTGAAGAAGGCAAGATTTCTACACTGAAAATTTTCCATTTTGGCGCCGATATGATTGCTTTGCCAATCGGTGGGATTAACTATATAATCAAGGTACTCAATATGGAAATATAGAAATTATCTGCGATAATTTTATGGAAATGAAAATTTTCAGGATGAAATGGTCGATAGAGTGCAAAAGTATTTCTACTACCACTTCTAGGAATTACTACCACTTTTGTTTTTATTTCCGTAAAAGGGGCCTTCTTTGGAATGTCATTTTTGCATCTTGTGGTCGACAAAATTTTAAAACAACGAGCCTCGGTTAATCAATAATTACCATTTTTTCTTTCATCCCTAGCTATCTGGCTCATTTGACATGCCCAAAGAACCCACACAACAAAAACACAACTTATGGAGAGTTTCCTAGGGTGAATTCAAAGTGATATCTGTGGCCTGATTAGTCTTCCATCGGGTCATTTTGATAATTTATGATACTCAATTACTCATTGATGATCCACAACACAAGATGGTGAGCATGTGTCGACACCAATCAGTTGTTCAATTGAGTGTGAAATCACAGAGTTGTCCCGGTCCATCGATAACACATGTCAATTACTTATAAGGAGGGGAGGGAGAAAAATTGACAGTATGCTTTTCGCTGCAATGTACTTGTCACTTTTCTAGTCGAGTGCTGGATGAATTTTCCATGTCCTTACATCACCAGCTAAGATCCGTTTGTTTATGTTAGGGCAAGTGGATGGTGCCAACATTTCTGTAGAGATGCTTGATGGCTTGCCAGACAGACATACGTCGCTGTGAGCTGATGCAATCAGTATAATGTCAATGGTATTATCAGAGTCTATAAAAAAACCTCAACAGCCACGGTCTCGCGCACTTGCACAAAAAACAAGGTTAGTCTAGTAACAGTGGGGTGACCAAGAGTGTCGCTCGCTAGTTGTCAACTTTGTAACAGTGGTTACCCAACTACCGCCCTATCCTAAGTCGTAGTGGTGGTACCGTAGTTTCCAAACTACTGGTGATTTAATAAATAGCTCCCATCTTGTTGCAGAGAGACAGAGAGAGAGAGGGAGAGATGGATTGTAGAAGCAGCAGCAGCGGCGGCCATGGGCAGCTGGTGGGGCTGCTTCTCCTTACGTGTTCGTGGCTTGCAGTTGCTCAGGCTCAGCAAGCACCAAGAACGGATCCAGTCGAAGGTACTAGTAATTCTTCAAAGTCTTCGACAGTGTTTCAATTTCAATTTTGAGGAAACATAGTGCTCCAATTAACGGTCGGTCGATTTGGTTTTCTTCTTGTCTTTTCGAATATCAAAATGTCGGCCATTTACAACTGTTGCACTCCGAATGATCTCGTAGCGAGTGCACGCGGGAAATAATTCAATCTCACACGACCAATCAATATTATATTTCGATTGCTTCGCGGTAGATCATGTCCACCGTTCCACGCCCTTTTTTTTGTTTGTTTTTGAAAGGACCGTTCCACGCCCTTGGGAGACAAGCGCACGATAGATAGTAGAGTGGCTCAATTCTGTGCAAGAGAATGCAGGGGACAAAAAATTCAGTTCGCGAAAAAAAATTCGTCGCGATAGATGATGGCACGCAAATTTTCCTTGGTGTGTGTGAATAACTTTTGTGTGACTCGCAGCGGCGGCGCTGAACACAATCCTGCAGAGATGGGGGCTGCGGGCGTCGCCGGCGTGGAACATCAGCGGCGAGCTCTGCAGCGGCGTCGCCGTCGACACCACCAACGTCGACAACGACCCCAACATCAACCCGGCCATCAAGTGCGACTGCTCCTTCAACGCCTCCACCGTCTGCCACATCACCAAGCTGTACGTTCCTTCTTCCTGCTCTGCTCACCATCTCTGTTCTGTCTCTCCACAAGCTGCTGTAGGTCCACCGCACGACACGTGATCGACGAAATGCCTACGAGGGTCCTGCGATTTTTTTTCTCTTGATTTGTGCGTTGGTGTTGTCAGCACTGCTCTATATAAGAGGAAATTTTCTGACATGAGCTCCGTCTGCACAGGAAAGTGTTCAACTTGAATGTTGTCGGTCAGATACCTGCCGAGCTGCAGAACCTGACATATGTCTCAAATCTGTATGGAATCCTTTCTCAACTCGATCTCAAAAACGATAGTTGTTTTTATTGCATAAATGAATAACTGACCATGCTATGAATCCTCGATTCGCGTGATTGAAATTGTCTCTGTATTTGGCTGATTATCTTGTTGATTTTGATGTCGTTTCAGGAACCTCAGGCAAAATTATCTGTCTGGCCCCCTACCATCATTCATCGGAAAGTTGAGTGCCTTGGAGTACATGTAAGGGTTAAATTTCAGATTCTGAGACTAAACCATTCAACCATTCACTGGTTAGTGTTTTGTCTTAATCCATTTTTTAAAAAATGTTGCAAGATCCCTGGCACATAATCCGCTATCTGGACCACTTCCAAAAGAGCTAGGGAATCTCACGAATCTCCTCTCACTGTAAGAAGTCTCTTCTGCTCACTTTATCTACAAAATTCAACATGAAACCTGCTAATCTTGCAACCCTGTTCAAAAATAGGACTATGATTTATTGTTAAAGTGCAAATCAAATATATACGTAATTGTAATCTCGTATGTCAATTTTATTTCCCTTTGTATGTGGTATTTCACATGTTTAAACGAGCTCAAGTGAGTGAGCCAGGTGACTCATCAACACCAAATGTATGCCTCTGTTGAGATGATAGAATAACATCCCTACGTGTAATTTATTTATTTACTTATTCTTTCAGAGGTATCGGCTCGAACAATTTTACTGGCGAACTTCCTGAAGAACTGGGGAACTTGGCCAAACTTGAACAAATGTAAAATGGAACTTTTGATCTGCAAGATTTGACTTCTATATACCTTATTCAGGATTGATCTTTGCATAGTAGCTGATTTTCTAAAATTTTCAATTGCAGGTACATTGGTAGCTCTGGATTCAGCGGTCCATTCCCTTCAACATTCTCAAAACTTACAAACTTGAGGATCCTGTATGCTCAACGCCACAGCCACACTGTCCATGACCATTGTGATATCATGCGCTTAACATCAATTTTTCTTGTGGATTCAGGTGGGCATCTGACAATGATTTTACAGGGAAAATACCTGAATATCTTGGGAGCCTAACTAATCTGGAAGATTTGTAAGATACCTTAACAACTACTTCACCTAGTTACTATACAGCAGTTTCTAAAAAAGAAATGCCTGTAGTAGCAATTGTCTGATGTTCGTTTGTGAACAAATCAACTGATATATGTTGAGCTTACTTTTACGTCCTATTGACAAATAGGACTTTGAATCACCCAGAAAAAAATATGAACTTGTAGGTGGTTCCAAGGAAACTCTTTTGAAGGTTCAATCCCAGCAAGTCTGTCCAATCTAACGAAATTGACAAGCCTGTAAGGATGTTGGTGCTACCGTTTCCCTGATGGCTGAGAAGTTGAAGTTGTAATGGAAACTGATGCCTTTACATATTCGCTTGTGCAGACGAATTGGTGATCTTGTAAATGGAAGTTCTTCATTGGATTTTATCAGAAATCTGACGTCTTTGAGTGTCCTGTATGCTACATTCTTTTTTAGTATTGAACCATACAATATTGTATCTTGGCAAAGTGATGAGGTACTGACTTCTCAGTCAAATATTTTTCTGCAGAACATTGAGAAACTGCAGGATATCTGATAATCTTGCAACAGTAAATTTTTCTAAGCTTGCCGGATTAACGTTCCTGTAAGTTTGTTGTATTCGGATGGTTCTATCTTCTGTGCCTATCAGTTTTGTTTGAAAGGGCTCCATTTAAGGCTTCTGTTCAAGTAATAATTATGTCTTATATGACACAGGGACCTGAGCTTTAACAATATCACTGGCCAAATTCCTGAATCCATCCTGAATCTTCAAAGTCTTGGATTCTTGTAAGCAAGTCTTTAAGGAAATTATTTCCGTGATGTAAATATGCCTTAATCTTATGTGTTTTTCTTATCTCAAACTTTACCTCAGGTTTCTTGGGAATAATAGCATTTCAGGAAGCCTGCCCAACACAAAAAGCCCTTCATTAAATAATTTGTATGTCTGGCAATTCGACAGGACAATATAAGACAGAAAATTGTGTATTAAAATGATTTATCCGCCATATTTGTAGTAATTTTTAGATTGTTCGCAGGGACTTGTCTTACAACCAGCTCTCAGGTGGCTTTCCATCTTGGGTTAGTGAGAACAATTTGCAATTGTAAGTTCAAAGTTCTGTGATTTGTCATGCAAGGAAAATTTATTTTATGACCAAGACTATATTTATCTGTTCTCAAATTAAAATATCCTTTTACAAGGAATTTGGTGGCAAATAAATTCGTCCTGGATACCAATAACAACAGGTAGTTATCAATATACTTAGACTTTTCAGAGTTTGTTTTCAATCTATTTCTTATAACTTTGTTTTCAATGCACAGCATTTTAACTTCAGGCCTCAATTGTCTTCAGCAAGATACTCCATGTTTCCGTGGTTCACCAGAATGTATATTTTTTTCTCTGTTTACCATCTATAGCAGTAGTACTATGTCATGAATCTCGTTTAAGGTTACATGTTTGTTCCACTTTATTGCAGATTATTCCTTTGCAGTAAACTGCGGCAGTAAGACATCTATGAGAGGCTCAGATAATACTTTGTATGACATTGATCCTTCAAACCTTGGAGCTGCATCATACTATGTTACGGATCAGACAAGATGGGGGGTTAGCAGTGTAGGAAAATTTAACCAGGCACCAAATGGAAGTTATGTAATTTACAGCTCCCAACAGTTCCAGAATGCACTGGATTCAGAACTATTTCAGACTGCAAGGATGTCACCATCGTCGCTGAGATACTATGGCATTGGACTTGAGAATGGAAACTACACTGTCGATCTTCAGTTTGCAGAGTTTGCCTTTCCTGACTCGCAGACCTGGCAAAGCAGAGGACGAAGAGTTTTTGACATATATGTGCAGGTATATGCTGTGTCTATCGTAAAATATTTTTCTCTTGGAAATAATACTGTTTCCTAACTGACAGAACCTTTCATCTGGCTTGCCATTTGTACAGGGTAATCTGAAAGAAAAGAACTTTGACATAAGGAAAACGGCTGGTGGAAAGTCTTATACCGCAGTGTATAAGAAATATAATACCACCGTATCCAGAAACTTCCTTGAGATCCATCTCTTCTGGGCTGGCAAGGGAACGTGTTGTGTTCCTAGTCAAGGATACTATGGACCAATGATATCTGCATTGAGTGTGACACCAAGTATGTCACACTCAAGTATTCCTAAAAATACATCGATGGTTTATTTAATTCTAATATACTGAACCTTCTTTTCAGACTTTACTCCAACTGTTCGAAATGGTGTCCCCAAAAGAAAAGGTAAAGCGGGTGCAATTACTGGAATCGTAGTTGGGGCTTTTGTATTCGGACTAGCAGCCCTAGCAGGAATATTTTTATTGGTGCAGAAGAGAAGAAGGACAGCACAACAGCAAGAAGGTATCAGATATAGAATAATTCACATATAAGATCTTGCAGATGACATATTATATTCCTTATCATGTGATTGTTTTTTGTTTAAATCAAACAGAGCTTTACAACATGGTAGGAAGACCAAATGTCTTCACTAATGCTGAACTGAAGTTAGCTACAGACAATTTCAGCCCTCAAAACATTCTTGGAGAAGGCGGATATGGTCCAGTTTATAAGGTTTGACAATTTCCTAAAATTTAACCCAGTTTATCGTAACTAGTTTTTTTTTCTCTAAGTTGGTAAAAAATGCAACTTCATAGGAACCTAGACAACTAAACGGTAAAACATACATTATTTAAACTATGTACACTCTCTGTAGGGTAAGCTACCTGATGGAAGGGTGATAGCTGTGAAACAACTTTCTGAGACATCTCGTCAAGGGAAAAGCCAGTTTGTAACAGAGGTAGCAACAGTTTCTGCAGTGCAACACCGGAATCTTGTGAAACTGTATGGTTGCTGCATTGACAGCAACACACCGCTACTTGTCTATGAGTACCTTGAGAACCGAAGTCTTGATCGAGCACTCTTTGGTACGCACAGTTCTGCTGATCGCCAGGGCCTATCATCTTATTTCCATTCTCAACTTTTTCTGCTTCCGAATATACAGGAGATAGTGGCTTGAGGCTCGACTGGTCAACGCGATTTGAGATTATTTTGGGCATAGCCAGAGGCCTAACATATATTCATGAGGAGTCCAGTGTGCGCATTGTGCACAGGGATATCAAAGCCAGCAATGTCCTACTTGACGCTGACCTAACCCCCAAGATCTCTGATTTTGGCCTTGCCAAGCTGTACGATGAGAAGAAGTCTCATGTCAGCACCAAAATTGCAGGCACATTGTAAGTTTGTTTCCCCATCAACTGTCTTTGTAAACCTGAATCCTGACCTGATTGCGTAAGCCTAACTTTTGTGAAGTGGTTACCTGGCGCCTGAGTACGCAATGAAAGGCCACCTGAGCGAAAAAACTGACGTTTTCGCATTTGGGGTGGTTGTACTGGAGATTGTAGCCGGTCGTTCAAACACGGACTACTCACTGGGGGAAGATAAAATGTTCCTCTTCGAGTGGGTAAGATGCTTATGTCAACAAAAAACACATTAGTCCATTCTCGTGAAGCCACTGATCGCCGAAGGATGCTGTTCCTATTGTCTGCAGGCATGGGAGTTCTATGAAAAGGGACAAGCACTCACCATTGTGGACCCACGGCTCAAAGAAGAATTCAAGAGTGAGGAGGTGCTCAGAGTAATCCATGTCGCTCTCCTCTGCACCCAGGGCTCACCTCACCAGCGCCCTCCAATGTCGAGGGTTGTGGCGATGCTCACCAGCAGCTTTGAGATGACTGAGGTTCTGATGAAACCGAGCTACATCACTGAGTGGCAGCTCCGCGGTGGGAACAGCTATATTACCACTGACTACTCTAGCGATACGACACGTGACTTCAGCGAGCAGAGGGATACGATTGCGCCTCAAACTCCTTCACCGGCAGTCACCAGAATTGTCGATGGGGGAAGATGATTACATACTGCTGCTGTTGATCATGGTCAGAACTGAAAAGTCTCAGTCCTATTCTTTTTATTTGATACTGGTTAGCTTTGTTTTGAACTATGGAGTTAAACATAAAAGAATGGAGTTATTTCGATGTACATTTTAACTGTGTTTGACATAATCATACACAAGCAGGTTTGTTCTGTCTAGTTAATTAAATGGTTTTCTTATTGAGACTCTAATTTGTTTCCATCTTTACAATATTCTGCTCTCTATTATATTTTCTTTGCACACTTATTCTCTGTATGATGAATATTTGCACCAATTATCATTTGTTCAAGCTGGAATGTTGGATTTGTCCGTGTTCCCTAGTTAGCACTTAGCAGAAGTGCTCGAGGTGCCTGACCAAGTGTTGCCGCACAGATCATGTCTTCTCATATGATATGATAGATCTCCTTAACTCCAGAATTGAACATGGAATCACCAGGACGTGTCAGTTGTTTTTCCCTGCAAAATGACAAAGAGATAAAAAGGTTAAATTCCTTGGGCCACCGTCCCTAAGCAGGTCGATAGGTAGATAAAGCTCAATCAGGTGATTGAGCACTTAAGATAAAACAGATAGTTGGGGGTGCTATCGACTATCAGCCAAGCGCGCTACCTAAAATAGTAAGACACGCAAGCATAGACGCTATCATCTATAGGTTGTCAGCTAAGCACGAGATTCAAAGCAAGTAGGCACAGATACTGAACTATCGGCTATCGGGTGGAAGAATAAGACAGTGGAGCAAGCCGATAAGATGAGTAGTTGGTCTGATGCAAGATTAATTGATAAAGCGATCAAGTACAAATACTTAAACATGCTAACACACATGATAAGCTACTAGCTAAACACCCTCATGGAACAATAAACCTATCTAATTAACTAGATCATTCATGTTTATCTTATATTCAATAAGAGATAATTCGATCTTACGAACCATGGACGACTACATGTCTCGTGAGATAAATAAACAGTATAAGATCTAATTAACTGGATAGATTGTGACTCAAATAACTCCATCTAGGTAGTCTTGAAGCAAAATGCAACTAATTGTTATAATCCCGAAATATTCAGTCGGAAATAGCATGCAACAAACGATGTAATACAGCTATCCAAACTAGATCTAATTACCGGATAGTAACTAACAATTACGCTGAATTGATTAGCATATTCGATCATCTAACCAAGATAATTCAATCGTGCAAGAAGCTTACTAAACAAAGTCGACGAAATTACCTTGATAAAAACCAAGTCTCAACGACAACGAGTGGAAGCCCACTAGCATTGTTATTTTCATGAGAAAAATGTCAGAAAGTAAAAGGGTTGTTGTATTGAGAGTTGTGTTTGTTTGTGTTGTTCCTATTACAAACTAGCAGGCGGTATCTGTATCCCCGTGGCCATCTAGTCCTATAGGACTAGGACTCTGTTAATCTAGTCACTCAGAATTCTATCTGTCCAATTACAATTAAGACAATTTTAAATAATTGTTTCCTTTTTTTCTTCCATGACTCCTAACACACCTTTGACTCCTTCAAAGACTCACTATATAGTAAATACAACATCCCTTGAGGCCTGACTTGCCGGTGGCACCACATGCGCATCGATGTTGTGGATGATGAATGGAGGACGCTACCCGTGATGTGCCAGTATACGGAGCGTGGAGATGGAAAACAAATCGGAGTTCTATCGGACGTGGGCCAGCGGGTACTCAAATGGATATTGTGCGTTAACGGTGAGAACAAATCCACGCAAAAAGTGGAATCCCTCTAAAAATGTTTGTTTTTTTTCCTATCTACCCTTTTTCCACCTTTTATAATACTTATGTTGTGGGTCCAATGTGGGTGGTACAAGATATTATCCATAGGTGATTTTTTTAAAAAAAGAAGTGAATCCTTATAGCATCGATCGGTGTTGACTATTCCTTTCAATGTGACTATAATCATCAACTGATACTTCTCAAAACAAGGAATTGCCTTGCCTACAACTCGATACCGAGATTCCATTGTATTGTCGATCATTTTTAGTTATTCTTTCTCCTTTTTTAAAAAAGATAATATTTGTCACAAATTTTCATACGGACAGTATGATAACAACAATGTCACATGAATTCTATGACAAGTCACAAAATTATATCTTTGGCAAGTGATGTATCAATTTTTATCACAACAAACCTTGATATATTGTAGTAACTTCCTGCTGAGGAGGTGTGAAGATATAGGTGCATTAACAGCATTAGTGAGGCACAAATGACACACCTATTGTGGAATAAAAGTATTATATAATACATGATATCTATATCCACTATTCCTATTTGACCACAAGGAGCACAAAACAGTAGCATCTCTTTGACCATACACATGCTACATGCTACATGTTCGATTTGCATCATGCATAATGATTACTTGAATACATTAATGGCTCTGTTCTAGAATAGCTAGTTCTAGATTTGTGCAAAATCAATGTTTCTAACTGTGACCAAACTATAAAGATTGATTACATTGACAGAAGTATTAAGATAGTTCATTTCACAATCAATCTAGCGATGTCATTTTACGTTGTTGATTGTGTGGATTTTGTTTTTCTAGTGGTCAACATGTAAAAAAACGTTGATGACTCGAGATAAACTAAAACTAGCTATATTCTAGGACAGATGGAGGATTTACAGTAATATCTTTTTCAAAGTCATCTGTATACACATATCATGATAAATCTGTTTGTTGTTCCATTTGTTTAAAATGCACTCATCTCGTTATCAATGATCTATAATTTCATTTATGTTGGCAAAAGCCTTTATTATTTTAGCACATTTAGGTCCATATTTTCCTATTAATTTCATGATTGTTTAACACTTTCTTTTCTTCAACAAAGGCTTGGTATAAAATATTCTTATAGATGAAAAAGAAAAGTATAATTGACAAAATGGAACACTAACAACTCACAAAAGAACACAAATGTAGTAGTTCCACTACAGAGAAAAAAAGGTTACATGTATGTCTGAAATATGCAATCACAATCACACTATCCTACATTAAATACAACGCTATATCTCGGAACTACTTTCTTCAAGTCGATGAGATTCATCAGGTTGATTTTGTATTGGTTCCTCAAACGATTTACAACAACAAACAAAATATATGAAATTAGCAATACCAAGTAGGGCTAGTAGAAAACAGTAATAGTCATAATGTCCCTCGTTCAGGTTATCAGGAAGCCAACCCACTCGTCCTCCCGTAGAGGTGACCACTTTGACAATTTTGACAATAACTGTAGCTGCAACATTTGCAATGCCATATGCTAGGAGGAGGAGGGCCAACGCCAAGCTACTCATTGTCTTTGGTAGGACTGAATAGTAGAATTCAATCTGCCCGATTGATCCAAATGCAGTAGTAAGGCCAGAGAAAACACACTGAGGTGCTAGCCAGAACGCTGACATGCTTACAATCTTGTCAGGATTGTATTCCAAGCCTTGCTTTATTGCCTTCTTCCTCCGTATACCTTCCACAACTGCTGCTGCAAGAGCGGATGCAATAGAAAATAGCAAGCCTATTCCCATTCGTTGTTTGTGACTAAGCACATTTTCTCTCCGTGTAATCTTTTGTAGAAATGGTAGTATGTATTTTTCATAACATCCTGACCACAATGTGAAAGTAATGACCTCAAATAGTTGTATGGAAGCAGCTGGTATTTGAAAATGGGTAAAACCAACATGGCGGTCCATGTTGTCTGCCTGTAGCACCCTAAAGGATTGGGATTGTTGGATCAGTAAACCAGAAATCATGGTGGACCATAGAGGGATAACATTTATGATTTGCTTGGCGTCCTCAACTTGCTCAACCGAGCATACATTCCATGGATTTTCTGTGAAAACTTCAGTCTCCAAACTATCTGAATGCATCCTCATTACACATGCTTTGTTCAGGAACCTATTGTTTTTGAAATGATGAGTAATTCATAAACATCTAATTTTTAAAGGAATAAAAATTTAGGATATTGTGATTAGTAATAAAATATACTCTTTCTCTCACAAAACAATCAAAAGGAAAACCATTGAAACTAATACCTTAGTTTTCTTGATGGAATCATTGCCAACCCTCTGTTGTTGTGGTATTGAAACCCATTACCTGCTTCGGGTAATTGACTGTGTCTATTTTTTACAGCAACAAATATTACTTGCACTAAGGTAGACCATATGTTTTTTTGTGGTTTCACCTTGACGTAAAGAGGACTTGCTGCGGTGTTTAAAATTGTAACCAATGCCATCAGAGCTGCTGGAATGGCAAATCCAATCTTCCAGCCAATTTCGTCTTGCAAGAATACAACAAGAGTAAGAGCAATAATCTGGGATCCACCAAGTGATATAAAATACCAGTCAAATAGAACTTTTTGTGCATGATCCTTTTCAGCACCTCTCAAGCCAACAAATTGATCAACTCCAAAAGCAAGCGTGCAAGGGCGGATACCACTAGCACCAATTGACAAGAATGCAAAAGAAATAAACAAGACAAAGAGTTGTAACATTGTTGGTGGGTGGCAACTATTGTTACTCTGACTTTTAATTCCACAATCATCTGTGACCAACTTAGGAACCATTGTTGTCAACCACAAAAGAACAGTTCCCTGCTAGTTTGCAAGCAAACACAAAATGAAATAAGTAGCCTGCACATATGTAACTACACTCAAGTAAGGAAATTAGATAGGAATTTTACGAGTAATTAGAGCTTACAAGTGTGCATGAGAAAAGTGTAATTGATATTGTGAGGAAGCGACCCAATAGCTCATCAGACACAATAGCGCCTAAGATAGGTAAGAAATTTGTGGCTGCTTGATAGATAAATATAACTATTGCACTTGTTGCAGCGCCCATGTGGTACTCTTTGGTTAAGTATAAGATAATATTTGCACTGATAGCTGCACTCACGATACGTTCACATCCCTCACATGCTGAAAACATTAAGGGAAAAGTATGTAAGTTATACAAATATTTTACGTTAAATAATATTCTATTAATTGTTGTTGAGCCCCTTTAGAATAAATTTAATATAATTTAATAGAAACACATCAAATAAAACTCATGCCTGTACAGTGAAGATTAAAATTAGTTGGCTAAAAAACATAACTAGGAAACAATTTTTATCAGTTTCATATTAGTTTCTTTTGAAGTTTCTCAGAAGCCTCTAACATTTGAGTGAAAAATGTATTACCGATGATGATAGGAATAGTTTGAAGACCGCCTTTTCTTGACATGTTGGCTTGATCATCTCTACGAGTGTGCTCCATATTTTGCATGACTAAGTTTGTGGTGGTGGATATAGAGCAATGTTTGGAAACCTAAAGATAGCCAAGTATTACTAAAAGGGTGCAATAATGAGATTGAATGAAGGACGCCATTTGTACATGCTTTAATAAATTTCTTCATAAAAACATTAATAGTCCTTATGAAGAAGAATAAACTAGAAATACGTTTTGAGTGATGATCCAATGTATAAATACAAAATAACACTATATATCTGTATGAATGATTATAAATTTGTATTATTTTCCATACAAATGTGGTAAGAGTACAGGAGGAGCATGGCCTATGATTTTTTTTCTCCAATGACACAAGAAGATTAAGGATGCACGTGGAATGGAATGAAGTACATGTATCTACAAATATTGTAAAGGCAACATTTGAATTCCCAAACAATGTGATCTGAAGGATCAAAGGGATTGCGGAGTCCATTGGCTATACAAGAGAATGTGCAACCTAAAATGTGGGTAGACCACATCTCTTCAAACATAAACTCTTTGTGCTACCATGAAAGTGAGATATATAAAAGAGGAAAGAAGACATGGAGTGTGAATGTAATGTAGTCAACGCACCCACTCACTCGTACCATTGTTGACTTTGATGATCATATGTGCACACATAAAGAAAAGTAGAGCCAGCGTCCACATTCAAAAGATGAGTGCTTACAATATTCCTGTATATGGATGTTAGTTTTCTAATCCTCACCAGGAGTACATCAAAAGCTTTTTAGTAGCATCGTAAGCAGAGGGTGCCACATACCTATCTAGGGACGATCCTGATCAATAGGTTAGTTTTTTCAATCCTATATACTACACATATAATGTGATCCTTTCATTAGCATCGTAATTATGCAATCATATCTATCTATCTATCTATCTATCTATCTATCTATCTATCTATCTATAGATAAGATGAAAGTTCATCTCTATTGCTGCACCTTGATTTTAGAACTACAAAAATCATCCATAAATAAATACATTATCATTCCCAAAAAATACATTATCACTAAGTTTCTGATTTCTTAGAGATGACTCTTGGAACATTAGTTTTGTTCTCATATAGATCAATATGGGGACATTTTTTAAGCTACAAATGACTTATTTGTTTCATCTGATTCGATATGTTATTTGCCATAATTAACAAGTCAATATGTAGATCTCGTTTCGATACTCTGATTTGAATTGTTATATATAGTCAGCATCCTCAATTTTACCGCTACCCACCATCAAGTGAGGTCATTCTTTAATTTCAATTATAATGGAAATCTTTAAATTTTACATCACATGATATTAGAATCCAGCTATGCCAATCCATTGCATACATAAGCCATTCATTCACCATATAATTGGTATGCAAATCAAAGGTAATTCATGTAAGACCATATAATAAGGAAGGAAGGACACACGTGTTATCAAAATATAATAGCCTCATGATACTAACACAAAAAACATTATTGGTAGCTTACAAACAAGTACCATAATTGTATATCAACATCGTGGTGACATTTTAGGCTAGTTAGTCACGATTTGAAGCCATCCAATTAATTACAATTAGTCATCATGACTGGTTCTGTGGAGACTAGTATCTACTATGTCTATCATGCCTATTCAGACAAGCTAATTGTGATTAACCACAATTAATCAGCCTTATTGGTGGTTTTGTGATGCAAACTGACTCAATGCAATGAAAAATGTACACATGTTAAATATACATACGGAAGAACAGTATGGCGACGGGTCAAGATTAATCATAAAACAACATATTGATGTGCTAATACCTGTGTTGGCTGGTCGATGGACAGGGGTATGGATTTCAAAAATCTTCTCTCGGTTGATGCCTTTTTCCAAAGACCTCTCTTGATTGCTTTATCACTCCAACTCCAATCTTGGATTTGTTGAGGTGAAGCAACCTAGCATGTGCAACACAAAAATTCTAAGGTGGATCAGACTACGGCCGGGGAGGATCAAGTTGACCACAATATATATAGATCTTTAAATTGATCAACAATTAAATAATTAGGGAAGGATCAAGTTGACCTTGATATAGATCTTTATTTATCTATCAAGGATTAAATAATTAGGAATAGTTTAATGGTGATTAATTTCTGCCAAAATATCTCCATTATTATTAGAATATTTTCCTATAAAAGAAGTCCAAGCCTGCTAGTTACCTGTAATTGACCTACCACATATATAACAAGTAAACAAAATGTGCCTCATGTGTGGTAAGTGCACCAAATTGCCCATGTATACCAACCGAAGAAACATTTTGTTGACTATTTCTCCCTATATTATGCTATTGGAACGATTTCGGGTAGCAACCCAAAACTTTTATCGAGAAAACCAATATTTTTACATAATACCATATGTTCTTAAACAACAATATGTTGCAAGACAAATCAATTTACCATCTCCATGTAAATTTTTTCCAAAAATGACCTTTAGTGTTCTCTCCTGCCTCTCACATGGTGTCATGTTCTCTCTCCTGCCTCTCACATGGTGTCATGTTCTCTCCTGCCTCTCACCTGGTGTAAGGTGCCCAACATTTATCTTCAAAAGCATAAACAACTTTTGTTATTTGAAAAGTCTTCTAGGAATCAGGCATATTAGATTAGTATATAGTCCCTCTATCCCAAAATAGGAGGATTCCTAGCCATGTTTCTGGGTGTCCAGATTCAAAGCATCTTTGATGAATCTGGACACACATATTGTCCAATTTCATCATAGATGCTATGAATGTGGTAGGTAACCAGGAATGATTATAGTTTGGGACGGAGGGAGTAACTAGTTCGTACTACACCAAGACCATCTATCCGACTTGAATTTGATGGATTTTTCATGACCCACCATTGATGCCATCCTAGTGGTGCAAGGTGTTCTTTACAATCACATAGTATGAAGAGGCAAGCGAAGATTTTAACAACTTAGCTAGATACATAGAGAGATCGCCATAATGCATTTGTGACCTGCCCGATTTTACCTTTGTACCTCATAGTCACTCCCGGGAGAATGAGTTGTACATCTAACACAATTGAATACCAAAATACCATAAAAGAATATGAGAATTAGATAAGAAGCAAGATAAAATATTATTCCAAAGAGAATAACATCAACAACATCTAGTACAAAGTCATGGCACGCAGGCCAAGAAAACAATAAATGAATTCTAGCGGAAGAGAAACACTAAACAAGAATGATGGTGGAAGCAAATCTTCAACATGAATGGCAGTAGAAGTGATTCTTCAAACACAAACGGTAGCGGATGTCTTTGTGATGAATCCAAATCCACATGCAACTTGAGTCGACAAAGTCTTGGAGTGTAGGAGAAAACGTTCTTCTTCGTCTTCAATCTTATTCTAGTCGAGTCAACAAAGTCTTGGAGTTGAAGCTTGAACCACTCACAACTAAAAAACGAAGTGGTTAAGTCGTGAGTACATAGAGTACTCAGCAAGCCACACTACCTCGCAACAATGTGATGCCTGCTTGGATATATCAAGGAAAAAGGCAAGGGTTCAGCAACTAAAGCAATTATCCTGAAGTCTAGGTGAGTCAAGTTTTGTTATTTCAAATTTTATAAGGGGTCTCACAGAAATCAACACCTTCCTTCAAGGGTCAAATTTTAAGTCCAACACACCCCCACTAGAACCACAACTCAAAGTCGGAAGCAAAACACCTATCGAGGGGAGAAGTAGTAAACTAATCCAGATGGGGAGCTCTCGGTAGTGCCCATATCCAGGAGCATGACTATACATATAGATTATAACTCTACAAAGTATATACACCTGTACCACCATATAGTGGGCTTGACATCCAGGTTAGGGCCCCAACCCAATCACTAAGACCACACTAGAGCACTCAAAAAGCATCGATTGGTGGCACCCGCTCCTCCAGTGTCCGGGATCTTGCCAAGGTACGACAAAGGGTCCTGAAGGTGCGAAAGGCCTACCACTAACCAGGTGGGGTATCCTCTACTCATGGGTCGAGACACACTCCAAAACCCACTAACACTATCTTTGCTACCACGGCGAGCCAGCCAGTCCTCCGCTAAGATTAAGATCTAGCACAACCGTCCATACGGGGATGCGTGGTTTATAGGTAAGACCCGAGAGACACGATGCACAAGAACAGGTCCTCAAGCTGCCCGGGCGAGTCACCAATCCCTCTCCTCCAACTAAGGTCACCACAAGTATCACCACCAACAGGGGACTTCATCAGCCAGAAGTTCCCAACACAATTTCGTCCGCAACAGGCAACCTCCCAATGGAAACTCCCAAAAGCTCCTTGGCACCTATATCACCTACACTCGTCCCTACAAAACATCATATTGGATTACTATTACAAAAGCTCAACACCTAAGAAGCACCTATAGTTATTTAACACAAAAAACATGTATCTCAAGTGTGGGTTCAATTAAGCAACTAAGCATGGTAGTAAATTATCATTTGTAGAGCAACCTAGGTCAATAGTGGCAAAGGTAGCATGACATGATATATGTATCATTGTAAGAATTAGTAACCAGTTCATATGTATGAGTTCATATTATGCAATTGCTAAAGTAGGAGCAAGAGTGATCAAGGATGTAGCTTGCCTTAAAAACAGGTCCAAGAATAGATCGGTGTCCCCGTATGGCTTCGTCGGGTAGTCCACAATCTTCTAGTCACCCGAATCCACTGTCATCCCAAGTTGAGGCAGAATGGGTAAGTGACACGAAAGTCGAATAAGCGACTCGAATTACAAGAAAGATTGGAAATCGAATCGCAAGAATAGATTTAATCGTCGTTAGAACATGGACATTAACATCACTAACGCGTAGAGAACGACGAGAAAACCAACGCAACTAACTCGCGTACTTTTCTAAGGTCTAGGGAAAAAGATATGATTTTACGAAAGTAAAAGGACCAAATAAAGAATATTCTCGGGTATATTCCCTGGAGATATTTTCAGACTCAACCAACGAGTGGGACCCAACTGCCATGGACTATCGGGTCACAAGCTCACCGTGGACCGAGTGCACAAACCATGCCATGGAAGGGGTCATGGATCCGCACCATACCCGGTGGGGCCCACCGACCACGTCACCCGTTGGCGACGGGCGACGCTACACCATGTGCGCGGCAGGTGCTCTACGGGCTCGATCTCGCGCTATGGCACATCCTCGGGGCAAGTGACCGCCACGATGGGATAGGGCTTCTCGCGGCGAACCCGGGGATGAGGACCCCTTCGATGGGAGCTCAACAGGCGGCGGCTCGTACACTCGCTAGAGCTCCAACAGGTGGTGGCGCCGATGGCAATCGCGAACCCCCGACTAAACCAAAGATTCGATCCTCCCAAAAATTAGTCCGCGACCCACCGAACTCAACGGGTGGAGCACGAAACCTCACCGACCACCGATGGCCTGCCGGTGGCGGGGTAAAGGGCGTCGGGAAGGGGAAAATGGCAAAGTTTAGTGTTAGTGTAATAAGCAGCGAGGGTAATGCTTACTTAACACACCGAACACAAGAATGGAATGTGCGGAGTATAAAAGAACGAAACGGCAAGATGAAACCCCTTAATATAAGCGAAGTTAACTTGCAGATTACATGCGTGCTTACAAGTGACCTTCGGGCTCCCTATATAGTCTAGGGAGCTATATTTTACAAGACCATTTTGCCCTTTGCCGAATGCCCTAGTACTACTACGAGGAAGTAACTCTTGGGGGCATTTCGGGAAAACCGGTTGAAACCACGTCGCTCGCGGCTTATCCGGCTGCTTAGCCGGGACGCACTCCGGCCCCGTGCTTCGCTTCGCTCCGGTGCTCCGCTCCCGCGCTTCTTCGCCTCGCCAAATGGCAGCTTTGCGGGTCGTGTGCCTTCGCACTGAAGCTTGGCCCCATCTTCGGGCCTCCCTTGACTTCGCCTCGAGGTGCCTCCTTCGCCTCACGCCGTTTTTGGTGACCCGTGCGCGCTTCTCGAAGACAAAACTCGGTGTTAGTGTGAGAAATATGCATCGGGGGACCTTGGCGTTGCCTCCGCACGAAGCCCGGTTCGTGTCGGGCCCCCAACAGTATCCCTCGATGGGCGAGCTCGAAATACGCATAGATTGATCTCGGCTACTTCGCCACCTGCGTGTAGGCGAGCGCGGGGAAACACCACTCCCCGAAAACTTTAGCTTCGCTTGATTGTTTTCAACCGGATGGGTTCTGCGCTGTGCTGCTGGCTGTTTCGTGCTTGGCCTTTTTCGACCCACTGTCATTTTTGCTTTACTTGAGTGAACTGCCATGCGGCTGATGGCGGCGGTGCCGCTTCCACTTCTTGCCGCTAGGTTTTACCACACTTTATAAAAAGGTGGTCTTGCGCCTAGAATTTTCTACCCTAGAATCGTTATCTTTTTACCCGGTTATTTGGTTTTCTTCGCCGAGAGCTTTTTCTTCCTTCGACTCCTTGAGTCGGCTTTAGGTTCACGTCGCTTCCCCTGTCTCCGTCGCATTGTTTATGTTTGTTTTTTCTGAAGTCTTCGTTGTAATGAGAAGGTTTTTGACCTCGATGGCTCGCATTAAGGCGATCGGCCGGCCCATTTCCAACTACGTTTTGGCGCAGCCGATGCGCGGCCCGAATGTGCCCGAATGCTTTCTCCTCGACGGTTCCTCGGGGTTCGCTGCCGAGGCGGAGGGTCACTTTGATTATGCCGGTGCTCGTGGCTGGCAGTCTTAGCTCGTTTTATGCCGAAGACTGCGACGCCGACGAGGATGGCATGGTCGACCTTGAAGGTTGAAGCGGCGGTACCATAGTGACGAGCGGGGAGGAGCCCAAGGCGTCTATCGACCGACTAGTTCAATCTATGGATGTTATAAGAAAGTCAATAGAAACGCCAAACCCTCGAACTTTTGTTATAAGAAAGTCGGCTATGCTCGGACGAGGACGCGAAGGCTCTTGTCGAGCGTGGCTATATTCCTGGGTTCTAAATGCCGGGCGATGATGCGGACTTGTTGCCTAGGGAAGATGAAGTCATTGCATTCCTTGATTATTTCGCTACTGTCCGGTTCGTTCCCTACCATCCGCTCGTTGAAGAGGTCCTGGATCATTATCGGGTGCGGATGCACGAGTTGACCCTCGGGGCCTTCACTCACATGATTAAGTTTGTATGGGCTATGGTCAGCTTCGAAAGCGAGGCCGATATCGTAGTTTTCGTCCGACACTTCGTTCTGCAAGGTCACCCTTGTCGGATAAGGATTGGTGGTGTTGATCATGATTGCAACTATGCGCTGTATGATTTTCGCCTTGTCGGTCGGAGCACGTCGGAGTTATGCACTCGTGCGAACAACGAATGGAGCCCCGAGTGGACCGACAATTGGTTCTATTACAAGGTTCTTGGGTTTGAGGTTGCTTTGGCGAAGCGTCGAAGACTCTGTTTCATCTAGCTTGGCGTCGCGTTAACCCGAGTCCTCGTCTCGGCCCTAGCTTCGTAGTTCGGGGTAACATCGATAACGAGCGTGTTTATCGCAATGCTTACTTTTGCATTAGCAGCCACGACCTGGTTGAAGAATCTCGAGCTGCGGGTGCGCGTCCTCTATCCCGCGAGTTTGCCATCCCTCGCAGCGAACTCGTGCAGGTTACCTTTGACGTTGAAGGGCTATTTGGCTACATGTTCTGCCCACTCGTGGACTTGAAGCTGAGTGGTGAAGACGCGGAGAAGGTCGAGCGGTTCGTTCGCCCGCCTTGAGGAGGATAGTCTCTTCCACTGTGGCAGCTATTCTGCCGCGGAGCACATGCTAGTTCTGGAGCGAACTGCGACGCGAGGTCGGTTTAATCAGATTTTCACCACTTCGGCGTTCCTTATCGTCAACGAGAAGTCGAAGAGGGTGCCATCGCTTCAATTAAGAAGCGCAAACTTCTGCTGCTCGGATGGGCTAGTGGTGTGAAACTTTTGTCCCGGAAGGTCCTTACCCGCAGCGGTGCTGCCTCTCCGCCTAGACGCGAGGCTATAACTCGACGGCTTCATCGACACGGTGGCTCAAGCGTGCGGACAACGGTTATGGCTGACGTTTTGGCTGGCACCTTCACACCTGCTGCCGATGTCGTGCGAGGTCCTGGCCCGGTGGCTGTTCGTGAGGTCGCCTATCGGACAGGTTTGTTGATTTCTTTTCCTTGTATTTAACGCTACTGTTTGTGCTTTTGCTTCGTGACTTACTTTTTCAGTATATTTGTGTTGCTTCGTAGTTTCTATTTGCAATGCTGACACCGCGCCGGGGGGGGCACACGGCTTCGCCCGTCCCACCTGCTGGTGCGCTGCTGCCTGCTTTTTTGGACTCAGCCTTAATGGCTGAGCTACAACTTCGCCTTCGATGTGGGGACGAGGCTGCGGCAGCTCCGGCTGGGCACGAAGCTCGGTCAGCTCAACTGGTGAGGGATTTAGAGGGGCGGGACGCGGTGAGCTAAGTTGCGCTGAAGGGCTTGCGGTGAAGGGAACGCGAGCTGCGGCCGAGGCTAAGGAGGAGCTCACCACTGTTAAGGCGCAGCTCGAGGCCCTTGTGGCTGAGAACAGCAGCCTTGAGTCTTCTTCGCGCGTGTGGTGGGACGCTCTTGCGCGGCGAAGTGATTCTATTGGTTCTGCTTTTGTGGCTTCGCTCAACAGTGTTGGCGCTTATGTTCCTCCGTTCGAATTTGCGGCGTGCGACGATCCCATGGCCTCAATTTTGGATTGGCTTGAGGTGCAGCATCCTGCTATACCGGATGTTATGGAGAAACGAAGCCATTATGCCTCCCTGTATTCGGTCGAGGCTGCTCTCAACCAGCTTGAGCGCAAGGGATGTTGATATGGACTAGGGTCCCGATCTTCCGAAAGGTTCAGATAACTCTTGATTTGGCGAAGATGTGACACACGTCGATCCGGCTCCTGAACAACACGTTCGAACCCCGCAATCGCAGCACCACGTCCTCTATGGTTATCAACCGGCATTGCACGGTTGACCTCGCCTGAAAGGCTAATCCCTGCCTGCGAATCAAGAACACAAGCAAGAACAAGAAAGAACGCAACCAAATTTGCAGATGTATGATTAATCTCACAAGTTGGGGTCTCACAAACCGATGAACGGCGAAACTGTCTAAGCAGAATAATCTAAGCAAAACCTAACCCTAACATGGGTGGTGGCTGCTGCTAATAAAGACTTGGGGACGTGCAAGAACCCCCTGGACGCTCCCTTAATGGGCTCACACGAGATACACGGCCCAAAGGCCAAAAACGGTGACGCAGCACCAAAAACAGATTCTGGACGTTCCAATGTTTCGATGATTCCCGGCTACTACGGATGAAATTTGACGTGGGACCGGTTCCACTGGAAAGCTTATGAAATTATCTTTCCATCCATATGTAGAACGTCCAAATCCGACGACTTCGTATGCGATCTGGGCGTCTATTTTAATTCAGACTATTCCTGGACTCCGAAACAGACTCGAAGTCGACTTGGTTTGGGCCTCCACAATGCCTTGCGCCTCTTGCTGGACCTCCACGCCTCCAAGCCCTATTCCATTCATATTATGGTCCTCTTCTTGATTCCTAATCATAATAAAATCATTAGGTAACAAACTATTCTGAAAATTATGAAAGGAAAGACTTAGGAACGAGCTCACCTCTAAATTTAATTGTCGGGCGCGAGCTCTAGTGATTGGTCCTTGAATGTTCAGCGGAGGAGTGTCATTTATATTCAAAGGAGTGATGTCCTCATCAGATGTCGCCACCTCGAGGCGTTGAGTGACCCCAAGAGGACGGCGATTGGGGCAGGTTGCCGCGATGGGACGAGCTATACTTCGCGGTTGGCTGCCAAGCGGATAGCGTTAGAGTACAAGATCGACCATGGTTATGACGAGGCTCGAGTGCAAGCTCGCGCCGCTATTGCGAAGGTAGCTGTGCCTTGCCGTTCTTGTGCTGGCGCTGGTTACTTGACTTCACAGGTTTGCTTACTATTTTCCTTCTTTCTTTTCAGTCTTTGGGCATGGCGGCTGAAGGTGCTGATAACGGTGGGGATGGAGTCACGCAAAGCATTGGGTCTTCTGCCTCTGCGGATTCGGCGTAGCTTCACATTAGCTTTTCCTAATTTTAGCTTATTTTCAGTTTCTTAGCATGTGTTTAGATGGAATGGGGAGGCTTGCCTTTGTAAATTGTAATACTGGCAGCTTTCCCTTTACTAGTGCAACCGCTGCTTTTTCTGTTTTGGATAAGGATGACTCATCATGCTGTGTCATTTTGCTCGCTTTCGATGTACACTGTTTGCCTCGTGACTTTCTTTGCTTGTCGCGACGCTCTTCGTTTTATGTATAAAAACCGGGGAGGGGCGAGTGCTCTATTCGCGTCTCTCGGTAGTTTTCGCTTCGGTAGCATGGGTTTTAGAGTTCCCTCCGCTTTGGGACCCCTCCTTGGGGTGACGGCTTCGAATCTCGAATTGGTGGTCGTGCTTCGTCAATCGACTTCTATGGGTCCGTGACACGCTTTGCCAAGCGACTTAAGCTTTGCACGGAGCACACCGCATGTGCCCCTGTCCCCTCGCGGGGGGGTGCGTGCGGGAGCCTGTCGTGTTCTAACACTTCGCTTGGCCATGCGAGGGCGACCCACCATGTTCTAGCACTTCTTGCCGTGATTAGAAGCTCCTTACTCGACTTCGGGCGGGTGGCCTGCGGCTGGAGGAGTTTCGGGCGCTAAGGGCTGTTGCGATGTTTGCCTTTCCTTTGCTGATGATTGTGCAAAGGTGAAACATTGCTCTATCCTTTTTCATTTTCGTTTCTTTTTTATTTGGAGCGGCCTTCAGTCCACTTGTAAGGTGTAACCTGTTTCATATTGAATAACAATTGATGTGCTATGGATTCTGTTCCAAATGCTTCGGTCATTTATGGGCGAAGAGAAAATTGCTTTAAGCGAAAACGCGACTCCCTTTGCGGCTTTATGCATCGTTTTGTTTAAATAAAAGGCCAGTCCCCCCCCGACTTAGTCGTTTAGGGGCGAAGTGAAAATTGCTTCGAACAAAAACGTGAGCCCCTTTGCGGCTTTACACATCATTTTGGTTAAATAAAACGCCACCCCCTACTTAGTCGTTTAGGAGCGAAGTAAAAATTGTTTCGAACGAAAGCGCGAGCCCCTTTGCGGCTTTACGCATCGTTTTGTTTAAATAAAATGCCACTCCGCCTCACTTAGTCGTTTAGGGGCGAAGTGAAAATTTCTTCGAACGAAAACGCGAGCCCCTTTGCGGCTTTACACATCGTTTTGTTTAAATAAAATGCCACTCCCCCCCCACCTAGTCGTTTTGGGGCCAAGTGAAAATTGCTTTGAACGAAAACGCGAGCCCCTTTGCGACTTTACGCATCATTTTGTTTAAATAAAATGCCACCCCCTCCCCCCACACTTTGTCGTTTAGGGGCGAAGTGAAAATTACTTCGAACGAAAACGCGAGGCCTTTTGCGGCTTTACGCATTGTTTTGTTTAAATAAACTGCCAACCCCCCCCCCCCACACACACACACACACACATAGTCGTTTAGGGGCGAAGTGAAAATTGCTTCGAACGAAAACGCGAGCTCCTTTGCGGCTTTATGCATCGTTTTGTTTAAATAAAACGCCACCCCCACCCCCACTCCCACTTAGTCGTTTAGGGGCGAAGTGAAAATTGCTTCGAACGAAGACGTCAGCCCCTTTGCGGCTTCACGCATCATTTTGTTTAAATAAAACGCCACCCCCTCCCCCACTTAGTCGTTTAGGGGCGAAGTGAAAGTTGCTTCGAACGAAAACGCGAGCCCCTTTGCGGCTTTACGCATCATTTTGCTTCGTCGTTCTAGGGGTTTTGTCTTTCACCCGATCGGATACGATGCTTTGTTTTGTGGCTTGTACTCCGGGGTATGTTGAACGGAGTGATTGTTTTGCAAGCCAGTTCTCCGGGCCTTTTGTTTTTCGCTCGACGGAGCGGTTTTCTAGCTAGTACTCCGGGGTATATTGCTTGTACCCGGTGGAGTACAACTATCCGATGAGGTATTGCCTCGATGTCGAATGTTCAGACTTCCATTATTTCCGGAAGTCGTTTCGACTGTTTTGCTTCATTTTGGGGAATGCAACTTTATATTGATTGTAGCTGCTATTACACATGCCGCCTCGTTAAAAACCTCGCGCCCTTTCGGGGCTTCCCTTGCTAGGAAAAGAGTGCGGTCTTTTTGAAAAAAAATTAAAATCTACTTACAACTTCGCTTATAATACACGAAGCTGTGTTTCTTACAAGTTCTACTTTAAACGTAAAACATGCGGAGATTGTCGGCATTCCATGAGTGTTGTAGCTCTTCGCCATCCATCGACTTGAGCTTTCCCTTCGCCTCTATCCTTTGGGTTCTGATTAGGACCAAGTCTCCCAAGTTGTAGGCCCTTGGGACTACCTTTTTGTCTCTCCACTTTCTGGTTTCTTCTTGATATTTTTCTAGGCTTTCGGTTGCTTCGAGCCTATCTATTTCCATCGTATCTTTTGGGGCTTCGACTTGTCCGTCGTGGCTGGCTGTTGATCTTGTGCTTTTGTTCTTGATTTCTTCTGGTGTCATGGCCTCTTTGTCGGATAGCAATCGAAAGGGTTTGAAGCTCGTAGTTCTGGACTCGGTTGTGTTGTGCGACCAGACTATGACTGGTAGATCTTCTGCCCACTTGCCCTTCTTTTTGTCTAGCAGTAATTATTTCATTGCTTTGAAGATTATCGAGTTTGCCTTCTCTACTGCTCCGTTTAACCGAGGACGGTACATCGAGAAGAAGTCCATTTTTGTTCCTAGGCCGTCAAAGTATTCTCATAGGAGCTCGTTGTAGAAATTCTTGGCATTGTCCATGACAATCTCGTTTGGCACCCCGAATCTGCAAACGATGTTTTGCTAGAGGAACTTTTTTACTGTAGGTGCTAAGATGTTTGTCACTACTTTAGCTTCGATCCATTTTGAGAAGTACTCGATCGCCACTATTGCATACTTGAAATTTCCCCGTGCCGTTGTGAGTTGGCCTACAATATCCATGCCCCACTTGCGAAGTGGCCGGATAGGCATGATTAGCTGCGATGGCTGCGATGGGGCCGAGTGCTTCCCCGATATCTTGTGGCAGGCTTCGCACGTTTTGACTATGTGCTTTGCATCCTTTATTATACTAGGCCAAAAGAAGCCTTGTCTTATTGCTTTTGCTGCGAAGACGCGAGCTCCGATGTGCGAGCCACAAGTTCCCGAGTTGATCTCGCGGAGGAGTTGCTTTTCGTGCTCTTGGCTTAGCCATTTGAGTAGTGGGCTAGATATCCCTGATTTGTACAATTCTCCCTGCAGTATCCGGTAGCTTCACACCCTTTGTTGCAGCCTTAACTGTTCTACCTTTAACTCCGGTTGGTAATAGCCGTTGATGAAAGCCATCGGTGCTGCTCTCCAGTCTTGCGAGGCTATTGCTTGTATGAGCTTTGTTTCGCCTTGTGGGCTTCGGGTTGATGGCCTTGTGATTACTTCATAAAAAAGGTCGGCGGGCAGTGGTTGTCTTTTGGCGGCTGCTTTGGCCGATGCGTCCGCCTTTCATTGTTTTTTCTTTCGACATACTCGACGTCGAATCCTTTGAAGAATTTTTCCATGCTTCGACTTCGAGCAGGTACTTCGCAAGTAAGGGTTCTCTTGTTTCATAATCTTTATCTACGTGGCTTGGGACTACCCTTGAGTCTTTTTTGACCTTGTAGCTTTTGACACCCAATGCCCTTACTTTTCTCAGCCTCAGCAATATCGCCTCGTACTCTGCCATATTGTTTGTGCATCTGTCATCCTCGTTTTCAAATTCTAGTCCGGCCGCATACCTCGGCTTTCTACCCGAGGGCGAGGTGACTACTGCTACGACACCGGCGCCAACGGAGACCTAGGCGCCTTTCGCATTGTATTATCCAGAATTTTCCCGATACGGGACCTTCGCCCGAGTATCCTGGTGCCGTCCAATCTGCCACGAAGTCTGCCAGTACTTGTGACTTTGCTACGCTTCGTCTTTCGAAGTCGATAACATGCTCGGACAACTTCATTGTCTACTTTCCGATTCTGCTCGAAGCCTCTCTATTTCCAAACATGTCATTTAGAGACTGGTTGGTGAGGACTCTAATTCTGTGTGCTTCGAAGTAATGACTTAATTTTCTGGCCGCCATGACTATTGCGTAGCATATCTTTTCCCTCTTCGAATAGAACAGTTTCGACCCTGCCGGTGCTTCGCTAACAAAGTGTACTGGGGACTGCTGAAAAAGCTCTTTTTCCTTTCCATTTTTGTCCATTATTGTTCTTGTTCTCTTCTCTTGAACTAAAGCTGCACCGATTGCAAAGTTGTATGCTGACACGTATAAGAGGAGTACTTCGCCTTGCTCAGGGCTAGCTAATCCGACAGCTTGCTGCGAGGTGTTCTTTTAGCTCTTCGAACGCTTTCTGTTGCTCTTAGGTCCATTCGAAGGTTCCCGAGCCCTTGAGTGCTTTAAAGAAGGGCAAACTCTTTTCTGCAGACATGGAGATGAATCTGTTTAGTTGTGCCATTCTTCAAGTTAGCTTCTGCACTTCTTTTATTGAGCAGGGGTGCTGCATGCTCGTTATTGCCTTTACTTTTTCCGGGTTTGCTTCGATTCTTTTTAGTTTACCAAAAACCTGAGCACCATGCCTTTTTGGACGCCGAAAATGCACTTTTCCGGGTTCAGCTTTAGCTTCGCTGCTCTTAGGTTGGCGAAGGTTTCCGCGAGGTCATCGGTGTGATCTTCTCTTTTTTTTTTTTGCTTGTGACTATTACGTCGTCTACGTATGTGTGGATGTTCTTTCCGATTTGTGACTCGAAGACTTTTTTTGACATTATGCAAAAAGTTGGGCCTGCATTCTTGAGTCCCTCTAGCATTCCGACAAAACAGTAGGTTCCGAACGGAGTGATGAAGCTTGTTTTCTCTTCGTCTTCTCTGTTCAGCCGGACTTGATTGTATCCTGAATAGCAGTCCAAGTAATGAGATCATCTCACTTCCTACGGCGGCATCGACCATCTTGTCAATTCTTGGCAGTGGGAAGTCGTCTTTCGGGCAAGACTTGTTGAGATTTGTGAAGTCTACGCACATTCTCCATTTTCCGCTTTTCTTCTTTACCATGACCACGTTTGCCAGCCATTTTGGGTATTTGACTTCTCTTATCACTTGGGCGTCTAGCAGCCTCCGTACTTCGGCTCTTGCTGCCTCCACCTTTTCTTCCGACATTTTTCTCAATTTTTCCTTTTTTGGCTTTGCGGTTGGGTCGATTTCTATCTTGTGCTCTATCACCTCTCTGCTTACCCCTTCGAGGTCTAGCATTTTTGAGCAGGAAATGAAGGAGTCTTCTTTCTTCGTTCGGCGTCGGACCCGTTCCTATGATTACCGACTGTCCGAGCACCATTTTGTCTAGTAGTACTGATTTTGTTTCTTCGTTTGGCTGAATTGGTATTGCTTCGTTGTCTACATCCTTTCTTTCTGCCTTCGCATCTTTCTTGTCCTGCTCCTTCTTGATTTTTCTTTCTTCTTCTTCGACTGCGACTTCTTGGGGGAAGGAGTCGATGGAGCTGATGTTTGCTGCTTTTGGGCTGAAGGCTCTCTCTATTGCTCTAGCTAGCTGCTGGTCTCCTTTCACCGTGATGACTCCACCTTTTGTGGGCATTTTCATGCAAAGGTATAGACCGTGGACCACTGCTTCGAATTTGTTTATTGCTGCTCTTCCAATTATGGTGAAGTATGGATAGGCGACGTCTCCGATCTAAAATGTTATGAGCTCGGTCCTCAAGTTGCAAGTGTTATCGAAGGAGACCGGCAATGTGACTTCGCCTAGCGGTAGTATCTTTTTACTTCCAAAGCCGAGAGGCTTAGGATAGAGTGCTTCAGGTTTTCGTCCTCGAAGCCCATCCTTCGAATGTGTTGTAGAATATTACATCGATTTGGCTGCTATTGTCAACAGCACTCGTTGATTTGCCGCTTGTCAATGTTTGCTTCGATGACGAACACATCCGTGTAGTGGTCCAAGTCCGCTTCGGAGAAGTTTATCGGGGCGCTTCTCCGAGGTTGGCTTCGCTGTACTTTCTCGCTTCTGTCATTGCTTGTGATGGAGAGGGAGGACACGAAGGTGCTAGAAGTTGTGGTTACTAGTCTTCCTGCTTGTAATGCTGGTTCTGCGAGGGCTTTAGATTGGTATTGAGTGTGGTTGGGGGACTCCGTAGCGAAGTCTGCTCTTCGCTGAATTGAGCGGCTCTAGTTTGTGTCATTCCGGACATCGTGAGCTTGGTCTCGAGCTCACGCACAGTGGGTGCTAATGTTGGTGTGCTAAGCAACGAGGGTAGTGCTTACTTAACACACCCAACACAAGAATGGAATTGCGGAGTATAAAAGAACGAAACGGTAAGATGAAACCCCTTAATATAAGTGAAGTAACTTGCATATTACATGTGTGTTTACAACTGACCCTCGGACTCCCTTTATAGTCCAAGGGCCAGATTTCATAAGACCATTTTGCCCTTGGCCGAATGCCCTAGTCGTAGTACGAGGCGGTAACTCTTGGGGGCATTCTAGGAAAACCGGCTGAAACCACGTCGCTCGCGGCTTAGCTGGCTACTTAGCTGGGACGCACTCCGTCCCTTTGCTTGGCTTCGCTCCGGTGCACCGCTCCCGTGCTTCTTCGCCTCGCCAAACGGCAGCTTCGTGGATCGCGGGCCTTCGCACCCGAGGCTTGGCCCCATCTTCGGGCCTCCCTTGACTTCGCCTCGAGGTGCCTCCTTGGCCTCGCCCCATTTTTGGCGGCCTCGTGTGCGCTGCTCGAAGACAAAACTTGGCGTTAGTGTGAGAAATATGCACCAGGGGTCCTTGGCGTTGCCTCCGCGCGAAGCCCGGCTCGTGTCGGGCCCCCAACATTGAGGAATTCATGAGAAAAACTCCACTACGATGAACACACAATGTTCGGGGGTTAACACGGGGGCTGTAGGCATGGACAAGACTTCATGTGAGCTTCGGAGAACGAGCTCCGCCGGCAGCCATAGAGGCGGCAGCGGAACCTCAATGAACACACACTAATCGTGGTCGATTTAGAGAAGAAATAGGGTGAAAGAGAGGTTGGCCCACCACGAGTCCGATGCACGTGCTGACCGAGAGATGAAGACGAGGACGAGCGGCTGGAGGTAAAGGAGGAGACAACAACGGCGGCTTGAGCTCAAGATGGTGACCACCCGAGTTCACGCGAAGTCATTCCCGGGAATCGGATGGAAGACAAGACTGGGATTAGTACCAAAAGGAAGGACATTCGACCAAGAGTAGAGAATAGATGACGACGACGAGAGTAGCTCACCGGAGGAGGAGAACGGCGGTGGGAGTGGATGTTGCACAAATCTTCTCTTGCATCGGTAGTCTTCTACTCCGATCGAACTTCATCAAGATCATCACCAGCAGAGGAAGGGGAGCACGTGGCTACGGTGGTCGCTCGCCGCCGTTGACCTTTTCTCCGACGTCCATGGTAGGGTAGTGAGGTTGGTGGCTAGGGTTTCGTGCATCAAGGACCATGGCAGCGTGAGGTTGGTGAGGAGAAAGAAGGGGCGACGGAAGGGAACTTGTAGGCACGTGCTAGGTCTTTCGAGGGGGTCGATTCCTTCCCTTGGCATTTGTGCCACGGCCCACGACAACAGGAAAAATGAACGGCTTCCCTTCTTCTTGGCAAGGGGGATCTCCCGATGGGCGCCACGCAGTTGCCTAGGGACCATGGTGCGGCGTGTGCGGGTTGTTGAACTCCATGGGGCGCACGCGAGGCAAGCGAGCGGCAGGGCAAGGCGCAGAGCAGCTCGCGCGGGCGGTGCGTGGTGCTACAATAGCCGTCCGGAGAAAGAAGAAAGTGACCGGTCTTGGGGTTGGTTGGGCTTTGCGGGCTGGTTCCGAGTTGGGTTGCGTGGGGAAAGAGTAAGGGGAAGGGGAGTGGGCTAAAGAGAGAGGGGAGACTGGGCCGCATTGGGGAAAAGAAGGTAGGAACCGGCCCATGATGCGATTTTGAATGGAAAAGACTTTTCTAATTCTTTTGAATTGATTGGAACTCGAATTCAAACAAAGTTCATTCAAAAATGAGTTTGGGAACAATTTCAAGGGTTTGAGAGCCAATTAATTTCAAGATTGATTACGATAATTCAGGATGTTACAGCATTAGCATAAATTTAGATTTTGATGGTCCTACAGCATAAATGTACTGACTTTTGATGGTACCATGTGTTTATGTTAAATACAATGGTACTTGAATCATATGAAACAATATTTTTCACGAATAGGTATCCTGATCAAAAATAAATTTTGCATTCATTCATCAGAATTTTTTGGATTCTCTAAAAAAGGATGTTTACTCCAATGTAGCCCCACAATTCAGTGGGCACCATTAGGTGGTAGCTCAGCAGCATACACGCACTAACAAAATTGCAATGTAAAATAAGTAAGATTCATAAGAAGAAAACACACAGGCTGAGTAACTTGAAAGATTTTTATATTCTAGTTACATCACAACAGATATTACATCATTTGCCACCGTTCATTGCTTTTTTTAATCTATAGAAGATTCAACAATCTGTTTGGGTTCCTCAAACCAGTACCAACAGATGAGAAAATAAATGGAATTAACAATGCCAAGAACTGCAAGTAGACAATAGTAGTAATCGTAGTGTCCATGGTTTAGGTTATCAGGAAGCCAGCTCACTCTTCCTCCCCTGCCTGTGATCACTTTGATAAGCTTGACAATCACTGTGGCTTCAACATTTGCGATACCTGTTGCCAGGAGGAGGAGGGCCAATGCGAGGCTACCCATCTTCTTCGGTAGCACCGCATAGTATAACTCAATCTGTCCAATAGATCCAAATGCACTAGTAAGGCCTGAGAAAATGCATTGAGGGGCCAACCATAACGCTGACATGTCTACAATCCCGTCAGGTTTGTCTTGCAAGCCTTGTTTGATTGCCTCCTTCCTCCGAACTGACTCCACTATCGATGCCGTGATAGCAGATAGAATGGAAAATATCACGCCAATACCTATCTTTTGTATATGAGACAATACTTTTTCTTTCCCAGTAATATTTTGAAGAATTGGTAAGATATATCTATCATAACATCCTGACAACAATGTGAAAGTAGTGACTTCAAATATTGCGATTGAGCCAGCAGGTATTTTGAACTTGGTTATACCCAAATGACGATTCATTGAGTCGGCCTGTAGCACCCTGAAGGACTGCCCTTGTTGAATCAGGGAAACAGTAATCATGGCTGACCATATCGGGATGACACTTAATGTACTTTTAAGGTCCTCAACTTGCTCAACTGTGCAAATAGTATTCTTATTTGAATTGAACACTTCAGCATTCAAACTATCTTCATGGGTCCTCAGCAGACATGCTTTGTTCAAGAACCTGTGAGTTTTTAAACAAATCAAAGATTAATGTGGCCCTATATATGGTCAGTAGCTGATGACTAAATTGGATAGTGAACTATGCATAACTTATACCTCATTTTGCTTGATGGAACTAATTCCATCCCTCCAGCATTGTAGTATTGGACACCATTACATGCTTCGGAAATTTGAATGTGTCGGTTTTTGAAAGCAACAAAAATTACATGAACTAAGCTAGCCCATGTGCTTTTCTGTGGTTTCACCTTTATGTAAAAGGGAGATACCACAATATTAAAAAATGTGACTAATACCATTATAGCTATCGGAATAGAAAAACCAATCTTCCATCCTAATTTATCTTGCAAGTATACAAGGAGAGTCATAGAAATAACATAAGATCCACCCATTGATATATAATACCAGGAAAATAGAACTTTGAGTGCTCTATCCTTTTGAGCACCATTATAATAAGCAAACTGGTCTGCACCAAAAGCAAGGCTACAAGGACGGACACCACCCGCTCCAATTGATAGCAAAGCCAAGGAACTATACAAGACGAAAAGTTGTAATTCCGTAGGTGAATGGAAACTCTGGTTATCATTTCCAGAATCTTCTGCTACCTGTTTTGTAATCATTGTTGTCAACCAAAGAAGACCAGATCCCTAGTTTTGAAAGTCAACAAAAAATCAAATAAATTCATGTGTAACAATATCCAGAAAGAAAGTACTTTGTAGATTGGGAACTGGTTAAATCTTACAATCGTGCATGCAAAAAGTGTGAGTGTAATTGTGAGGTAGCGTCCAAGAAATGCATCAGAGACAACTGCCCCGAGTATAGGTAAGAAACTTGAAGCTGCTTGATAGGCAAATAATACTACCGCACTTGTTGCGGCGCCCATTTTGTAATCTTTGGTCAAGTATATAATAATATTTGCACTGATTGCTGCACTCACAATTCGTTCACAACTTTCATTTGCTGAAATTGGGACAAAATATAAGTTTTATGAATAACTTCATAGCATCTAGATAAACAAATCAGAGCTCGACATCTCTTATAGCTACAATATAAGAAACTGATGGTTGCAGTTGAAAGGTAACAGAGAAAAATATACAACGTATTAAGGAGCTGCCAACTTCCAGATTGAAAACCATCGGTGAATGTTGCGAGATTAGATATTCTTTTTCAGTTGCTTTGAGTGCAAGAATAATTACCAATGATAAAAGGGATAGTACGAAGACCTCCCATCCTGGAGATACCAACATGTTCCTCTTGTTGACTGCGCTCCATCTTTCATAAGAATTAGCAATGTGTTCTTCTCAAGAATATAGTTTCTCTCTATATATATAGTTATACTTAATAATGAATTGCCTAAAATTCGGCCACGTGCAACCTGTCAATGGAATCTATAAGATAGCCATGTATCACGACAGGAAAACACGCAATATACTAGTTGCCATGCAGCATACCACCTGTAGATGCTCCCAATTATTTCTTCAACAATAAGAATTGAAAATAAAGATAATGCTGATACTTCAATAACAAGCATTGGAGTCATGTCAGATATGCCAAATATCTTTTCGGATATATGCAATATCTGCAGATTTTGCATAAGATTTATACAAGCTTTTAAAATAACGATAATGGTGATATTTCAAACAAAGAGCATTGCCGTGATGGGCTGCCCAATAAGAAAATCTTTAGGATATATATAGTATATTTTAAATAACATAACTTTCTGAGATTTATATGTCTAGCTATGATATGTTGTCTAGTTACTTGTAGCATTTGAATGAGAGATAATGCAAATATTTAAAATAAAGAACATCGTATGAGGGGCAAAATCTTTAGCATATACATAATATAAAAAATAACATGATATTTCAGACATGTCCAATATAATGGTAAAACTGAATACTAAAATGATGACATCATGACTAACTGGACAAATAAATCTGAAATATCATGTTATTTTATATAGTATGTATATCCTAAAGATTTTCATATACAACCGCCCATCAACATGAGGGTGAGCATTTTGGTGAAGAGCGCTGTAGAATTCGCGTCGCACACGCTCGTCCCTGTGACGGACACATCTCACGAAGAGGTGTTTCCGTCGCCGGGATCTTCTTAAGTGACACCACACGCTATGATGCCCAATACTACAACATAGCACAAGGAACAGAGAGTGCAAGGAAATAGATAGAGTACACATAAATCCGAAATTAAGATACATTGGAGTTTAATAACAGTTGAAGAAAATAAGTTTTTAAACATCGATAGTTTAGCGGAAGCGAAATAAGTAAGATACAATCGCTCTCACGGCGATAGACTTTAGACATCCGATAAAGCCAAGGGTTTTGCCCTAAAGCACCATACCGGCAAGCAAACCATCTACTCCTAAGGGTTGCACCTCTCCGAAGTGTAGTCTCCTCCATCACCAGGCTGGTTATCCCTCCGAGCGTCTCCACGGAAGCTGTCCGGCTCAGCCTCGTTCTCTGAAAACCACAAAGAGCGAACCCTTAAGCAACTAAATCTCAGCAAGACCGACCCGTCAAGCTGGCCATCTACAGCTGACTCCTAGCCATGTAAAGGCTAGGGAAGGGCTTTATTTGCACAAAGACAGCTTAGTGTTTGATCCTTACTTTCAAGTTTTAGCAGCAAATTAAGTAAACATAAAATAAATTTATTTTGCACTATTCTATTGCAATACATGGTTATCAAGCAATTAACAAGCAGAACATCAATTTAACCATAATCATCCATGTTCCTCTTGTTATTATGTTCCGGCGCGGGGACACGCGGTATTCGTTACTCGTGAGGGGCAGCGATTCAAATCGATTTACATCCTGCATAAGAAATCTGTTTGCACGTCACATATGCGCTTTCCAAAAGCTGCATGAAACAATTTTTCGCTCCGGCGTTATAAGGTCGGTCCGAGTCCTACCTACCCCGAGAAGGGTCCCTCACGCGACGTTATCCCGGACGTCATCCGTGTGTAGGGTGCTCCCTCCTCTCCTCCTAAAATCCACCGAGTAACCAAGTGGTAAGGAATCCTTAACCTTATGACAAGCTTCGCTACATCGGTTCATCGGGCCCATTACCACGAGCATGCAAACAGTCTACATCAGTTCATCGGGTCGATTAACACCAGCATGCAAATACTTGATCCACATGGATTGGACACAACGTGGTCCTTGTGTACACGAGACGAGACTACCACCTTGAAGACTTATCAGTCCTTCCCTTTCACCTAAGTTGCCCGTCCATCTCCAAATTGATTCCAAATCTCAAATTCTTCATTTGTCCGAGTGTGATAAGACTCGACATGCAAGTGGTCTTTGTACCACTCGATAACTCGTTATCCTAAGTTAAGAACATCACTAATGCATTGTAGGCTTAAATAAGTTGATCCTAATGCATATTAGGTTTTCAATTCAACTCCTACAACCTAATGCACATTGTACAAGTACAAACCTAGAAGCGCACAGTCATAGAAAGAAAAATATTTAAAACTGAGTACGCATGGGGGCTTACCTTGATCTTAACCGTGAGGAGCTAGATCACTTGCAGCAGCTGGTTCTTCTTGTTCCTCGATCACCACCGCATTGTTCACCTCGGTACCTTCATGATGCAAGGACGATGTGCATTTTAACCAATTAAACAACAAGATATGTCATTTATAGAGTAAGTGTGTATTTAAATAAAACAACTAAGCCACGAGAAAAGTAGGTTAAGAAGTGGTGAGGACTTGCTGTTGAATGGTGATTAGATACATATTTTCTTTTCCTCATTAACTCCCATAAAAGCATTAAAATATTCCTACGACCATATCAAAGAATTAATTCTCTGCAAGAAAATATGCATGATCTGGACTTGGGTGAGCTACGGATGATAGGTTACGTGACCAGGAACATGTATGCCAAAGTCCATGATAAATTGTTGTCTAGATAATTAATTATGAATTAATCCTTCATTTCCAAATAGGGAATTCACATAATTAATTTGTGATATATCATGCATAATACAATTCCACCACAAAATAGTGTAGGTCAAATTTATTCTAAAAATTGAGTTTGCAATTTTATCAGCTAAAGAGAATTTTTCATGATTTTTGGGAGTTTTCAGCTATTTTCTAGAAATTTAACTAAATTCCAAATTTGGAAAAGTGAATCGCGGGCCGAAATAGCTGAGCGGGACTTGCTGGCTGGGCGGCCCAGCGGCGCGCGTCAACCCATGAGCGCGTGGCGCGGCGTGGGCGCGGCCCACACGAAGTGGCCCAGCGCGCTTGACGTGGCCCATCCGAGGCGCACGGCCCAGCACGTCCGCCAGGCCGAGCACGTTCGTGGCCACGAAGGGGCTCGCGGCCATGGCGGACTGCGCGGCGGCGCATGACGGCGCGTCTCGCCGGAGGTGGAGGGAGGCGTTCTCCCTCGACGGCGACATGACATACGGACGCGGGGCGACGATGCGGTGCAGGTGGGCGTAGTAACAGGGGCAGGAGCTCACCGGTGCGCTGCGACGGCGAGCGGCGGCGGGCAAAGAAGGCCGGCGGTGTCGCGAGCTCGTTATCCTTGACGAGAAGATGAACTTCCTCTTGCGCAAGATTTAGGGGAGGTTGGTGATGGCCGACGAATAAGCCACAAGCCGTGTAGCTCACCGGAAACTTGCCGGCGTCGAGGAGAAGGAGGTTGGGGAAAAGCTGTACTCAACCAAGGAACAAGGAGGTTCTACCCGATGTAGCGCCCACGCTCGAGTAGAGAGAGAGAGCGCGCTCAGGGCATCTCGCGGGGATTGGTGAGCACTGCGAGGGCATCTCCGGAGCAGATATGATTCAAATTGAAATTCGAAATAAATTCAAATTGTACAAAATGATGTTTTTCTGACCTCCTATCGTGTACACCTCTACATGCCGGGACACCCAGGGTATCACAGTCCCACTCCCGTGCACTGTATTACTCACCTTCTACTCTGCATACGGACCAACAACATTGCTTAGGCTCTGGTCTTCTTACTTACTTTTTTCTAAAACATCATAGGAGCTCTGTCATTTATTAAGATAAAGTAAAAATAATCTTAACTCACTCGGAGTCAAATCATGCAATTGAACGTGGTACTTCTCTAATACTTCAAGAACGAAGTCATGACACCTATGAACTGTCTGGGAAAATAACAACTTCGTTGGGACGAGGGTCGGGCGCGTGTCGTCCCTAGGAAGCCTATACCCCTTTAAGAATTCTAAGCTCGACCAGGAGCTCAACTTCATCCTCTTTGATCTCGAAACGTGTAGGGATTGCAGACCTTTTTTCCTTTACCCCTAGCCTGGCACGAAGCCGGAGGGGGCAAGGACATCGACTCGGCATTAACATCAAACTTATGTGGATCTCCTCGCAGTCGCTAGCCGGCTCAACATCGACATTAGACTCATGGGTCTCCTCGGAGTGGCCGGAGCAGCTAATTCACCATCGTTTCTCTCATCGTCGTTCGATTCATCGCTGTCATCACTGCTAGAATCAGTAGCTGTCAGATTTGGAGTCGCTGCCAAGAGAGCGATGTATTTGACCAGCCGAGAGAGAGCCCAATTGGGCGATCATCGTCGAAACACTTTCCGGGTTAACTTCGACCTCTAGGTTCACTTTGCGGTCTGAATCAGCGGGGTGCTGGGCCCGAGTTTGACGTTGGCTGGGATAGAACTATCATTTTAGCAAGCCATACGAAAAATGCTCAACCTACAAGCGCCGTGAGTAGCAAAGCAGAAACCACCGGACAAAGCATGAAACCGGACAATTGCGAAGTACAAAAGGTCGATTCGAGAAAAAGGAGAAGGAAAGCAATAATACCTTGAAGATCCTAAGCTAAAAAAATGAGTGAATTTTAAGGAAAAACGTGAAGTAAAAACCAATGAAGGTCGGAAGTATTTAGTAAGAGGAATGGTGAAATAAATCTACCGAGCAAGAGTATATATAGCCCAAGGCAAAGGGCACGAAAGACGAGGACAATAAATAGAGCTCACGGGTCCGAAGACAAATGACTCGATACTCAGCCCAATAGAAGGAAAAGAAATTTCGCAAACGAATGCGAGGACGACGATAAAAAGCGTCCGCTAGTTGGAAACATGAGGGTTAAGAGGCCAAAGACAAAAGTCAACTTCGATAATTGGGGGGGGGCGGGGGGTGCGTTTCCTTCCCCGCTCGTGGAACCGAGTGCCGAGCGTGTTCGAGGGAGCTGGCTCATCGAAGTTGAAGTCATCCCTCAAGGGTCTCATGTTGGGGACTCGAGCGAGGTTTCACTTTGCTGGAAAGAAAGCATTTGTGTTTGGTCTTCATTTTTGTAGCCGCCCGTGCGAGTGACAGACAGGGGATTCAAGGTAGCGAGGGTGCGAGTGGTTGTAGTAGGCTCGAGTCCCCTGCCGAGGCATTTGAAGGGTGAAGCGTGCACCCACCTCCGCCTCAAATGGACTCTCGAAGACGAAGAATCATCGAATTGCCCTCCGGGGCATTTCTAGGGTTAGGTTATCCGACCGAATGTATTAATCCCTCATGGTACTTTGGTCATGTAAAAATCCAATCTCCCTGCCCCTATAAAAGGAGGCCAAGGGGCACTTGTAAGGGTGTTATTTTGCTTCACCATTTTCCTACTATGGGATTCTGTTCGGAGTGAGGAGCGAGATACCTCGTCTCGGTCCAAAACCCAACAAACTCAATGGCTAGAATGCGGCAACAGTGCAGCGAGGGGTGCTGGCATCCTCACCGTTGGCACTCGGGATGAGAAAAGTCAACACAAACTTGAAGGGTTTGGGGCAAAGTACCAAATGACCATGGCACCCTTGCAAATTTCAATAGTTATATTTGATTTCCACTCCCAAACTATTAGTGGAGTAGAAGGTACTGTTAAAGAGCTCAACAATAAAGCACTTCTAGGAAAACTAAAGATTCTTGAGGGCCCAACAAGAATGAGCCAAAACCATCACAAAAGCTAGTTCTATATTCACATCAATGGGCCAGCTGGATTCTGATGTCAGAAAAGCTCATTTTTTTTACACTTGAGTGGCCACAAAAGAATTCTAGACGCTGAAGATCATAGCAGCTGTGCATTATTTGCTAAATTGCATCGGCTTGACTTTCAAGAATGATGTGTGTAAAAGTGATGAAAATTGTCCAAAGTAGCAGAATTATAGCAGCCCATCAACATTAATCTCAAATCAGGCACACTACGTCAGGAGAAACTAATCCCTTGCTCATTATTCTTTTCCCACCGGATGCCTTTGCATTTTGTTTCGACTATCGACATAAATTAATTTTCAGAAAAAAAATATGACACCCCGTGTCACAATTTTTGCGAAGTAGCATTTTTAAAATGTGGCTCTGGTATAGAAGTAACCCCTGAAGAATTTTCATTGACAATCAATTTGATTTGGGCTGCCAAATAATTCAAATTCATTTTGGTTTGAACTACAACTCAAAATTCTACAACAGAAGTGGGGTCCAACAAAAATATATGATGTACTACTTGGCAAAATAAAATTCTAGACCAAACCCCACTAAATTTTGTCATCATTTGATACCCCATTTAATTCACGGAAGTTTAACTTTTACCCTTTTTCCCTGAATTATCAGAATTTATGTAGAGGGAGATTTGATCCAAACTCGACATGCATGTCACTTTCTCGAGTCCATCTACACAAAGAAATTTACGGAAATAATTTTTGAGCTCGGAAGTGCTTGAACTTTATTTTTCATTTTTGAAAATGCTCGAGAAACGAAAAGATGCCTTGGAATATTCCTCGTGGGGCCTGCTTGCTAGCCACCGGAGGGCGCCTTCCGGGCGCGCGTGCGCGCCATACACCGGCCCCGCGTGGCCGGTGCCCCCTTCAAACCTGGTCGGGAGGACCTCGCCTCATTCAAACCCGGTCGGTACACTTCCCTCTCGCCCCTCCTCCATTTTCCCCTTCCCCTCATATTTCGCCCAAGCCGCTACCATGGTTGCCGCCCCGCCAGCTAGCCGCGTCGTCGCCTCCGGCCACCTCCAGCTGAGCCGGTCCGGCCAAAGCTTCACCCGGCCGCCCTCTTCCTCCACGGACCGACTGCACCCCGAGCCATGGTGTGTGGGTGATGAATCGAGCACTTTTCCCCGGGGAGCACGTCGGCGTCCCCGGGCCATGATAATTAAATGCTTCATGGGAGTTGATGAATTAAATTAGGTTGTTAATTGCAAATAAAATAATTAACCCTCGCTGGACCCCAAGTTCTTTTATACTCGGTAGCTAGGTTGTTTTTGATGAAATTCATACATATTCCATAATAATGTATTTAAATCATGTTTACATCAAATTTAAACATCACTCTTGCATCATGTAGCAGCGGTGGTGAACGCAGTGACCGGCGAGGAGGACCTAGAAGCTACTGTCGTTGGTGACTCAGCTGATCAGGATCAAGATCAAGGCAAGCCCCGGTGCACAACTTAATTATTTAAGTCTTTTAGTTTCGTCGAGTATGATTGTAGGCTTGTACTGTGCATTAAGTTGTATAGGAGTTGTGATGAAAGCCTAGCATGCAGTAGGACTCTATTTATCCCTGATTGGTAAACCTACGTTAGTTGCTTGCTTAATTAGGGCGATGATCCGTCGAGTAGTACATAGATCACTCATAGTATAGAAATATCACTTTTGGACACGATGCTGAGTATTTGAGATTGATAATGGAATTTGGAGGCCGTACGGGCACTTTAGTTGGAAAGTGAAGGATTAAAAGAGTCTTCAAGGTGGTAGCCCCGTCCGTGTACACAAGGACCGCGTCGTGTCCGACCCATGTGGATAAGTTTGAACGTATTGTTTGCATGCTGGTGTTAATGGACCTAGTAAACCGACGTACCAAAGGTTGTTGTATGTTAGAGAGATGCTCTAATCCCTTGGTTACTAGGCAGGAATTTGGGAGGAGAGGAGGGAACACTCTACTCATGGATGACGTCCGGGACGGCTTCGAGTGAGGGACCCTTCTCGGGGAGCTAGGCCCGACTAACACTACAGTGCCGACCGGAAAATGTTGTCTCATGCGGCTTCCGGAAAGTGCGTGTGTGACGTGCAAATAGGTTTCTCATGTAGGATGTAAATCGATTCGAATCGCTGCCCCTAGAGTAACGAGTACCACTTGTCCCGTCGATCGCATAGTAAGAAGAGAAACATCATAATGATGATGATTAATTTGCTGTATTACTTAATACTTGTTTGGATACATGTAATGCTATTGCTTAGTGCAAATTAAATTTAATCTTTGCTACGAGTTAAACAAACTGCTAAAAGATGAAAGTAAGAACCCACTTAGAGGCTGGCTTAGTGCTTAATTATCATACTCCCTGGCTTTGCATGTCTAGGAGTCGGCTGTAGATGGCCACTTTGACGGTCGGTCTTGTTGAGCTTTAGTTGCTCGTAGCTTTGCTCTATGTGGTTTTAAGAAAACCAGGACAAGCAGGATGATGTAGGAGGATCCGGCGACCGACGGGACTAGTCCGCGGACGGAGGCCACTACACTTGGGAGTGATGCGGTCCGGATGAGTAGATGGATGATCTGCCGGCAAGATGTTTAGAGCAAAACACATGTCTCTGTCGGATGGCCTGTTGTCAAGGGCGGACCTAGGGGTTATGCCACATATGCCATGGCACACCCTAAGTCCAAGTATGTATTATCACATATAGGTTATCACTAGTAGAAAACCAAAAGATTTGTTAACTAAATCATACAATGAGTATAGTCTAATCGGTTCAACAACCATAGTTAGTTCTAATATATTAAGGTCATGATTTCAATTCTTTGCTATAGCATATTTTTTGTACAATTTTTCTTTTTGGCATACCCTCTAATGGAACTCTAGGTCCGCCACTGTCTGTTGTGTATCAGTATCGCTGTGAGAGCGATTGTATCTTATTGCTTCCGCTGTACTAAGTATGTTTTCGAACTTATTTGCTTCCGCACCGATGAGACTCCGATGTAATATTTGAATCTGGATAGATGTAAACGACTTGTATATTTATCTCCATTGTATTATGCTTATGTTTATATGTTGTAATAATCGGACATCGCAACGTGTGATACCACCCAAGATGATCCTGGTGATGAAATCGCTTCTTCGTGAGGCTTGTTTGTCACACAAAAGTAATCAATTATTCGCAATACCACTTTGTTGACTCGACTGCTATACATATCACCTCGTACGTGGTTTGCTAGATCACAAAAGTTTGATTAATATATGCCCTTTCGATAGTATCTTTCGCTCTCTAGATTATTTTGTACTTTCCTGCCTCTCACGGAGCAGATTTTCCAGGTGCCATGTTTGATTCACGTGGCACCTGACTACTTGCAGTGAGCATGCGCCAACAATCCATTATTTAATGAAGTGTGAATTGTACTCCACTGATGACGTAGTGTTACTGACTCCTGACTGTGATGAGAGCGAGAAGTTGACAGAATGCCTGTGCAACCTAGTATTGTCTTGGTCAGTTTTCAGTGAATGAATTTTACAACCCGTTTACATCGGTAGCTAAGATCTGTCAACATTTTGTACAAATTTGGAAATATATAATATGCTTGATGGCTATATATGACATACATCGCTGTATGTTGGTGCAATCAGTATCATGCCCAGATTATATCAAACTCAATCTACATAATTTCCAAGTGATTTTATATGACAGTACTGCTCACCCTGGTGAGAGATAAATTTCTGAAAATGCAAAACCACAACGACCACAAATGACGACTTTGAGTGTTTGTAAATGTAAGTCATGTTTGTTGTTGTGGATTCCAAAGATTACAGGTGAAAAAGGTTCAAGAAATTGAGATATATTTGTAACTATACATGCTTCTAGATACGATATTAAGATATACAGTAGACACATTCTAAATCTATAATGAATGAGCCTATCATCGTCTTCTACTAAAAAGTGTGATCCGTCTAGAGTTCCTTGAAATAAATCCACAATTATACTTTATATTGGGTTTTGTTTGTTCTTAAGGATGAAGGCTCCGAGGAACTAGAGAAGCTGCTTCTAGTCTTTGTGTCTTACGCTTTTTAAAACCAGAATCATACTTCCCGATCTCCAGAAGACTTACTGATTATTCAATTTGGAATTGGGGCCTATTTGTCAAACTAATACGGCAATAGTCATACGACTTATAGGCTCTTATTAGCAGGTAAGATAGAAAAATAAAAGACGACTACCTATGTCAGTTCCAGTGTTAGCTCAACAAAGCTGCTTTTGACTACAACTTTCAGGAATTCGTAATCGAATTATAAATTTCTACAAATTGATGGTGAAAGATAAGTTTTAACATAGGAGAAAAGATGAAAGTAATCTGAATGCAGGTGTATTCAGCGTTTACAATGCTGTTATATATACTCATACAACTGAGCACTCTTAACTTGGAGACGAGGCAAATAGATTACCAAGTCGTATTGTTGGCTTCCAAATCGCTGCCAAGAGCTTCCGCTTCCATCTCGCTGGAGAGAGAGAGAGAGAGAGAGAGAGAGAGAGATGGGGTGTAGGAGCTGCAACTGCCATGGGCACCTAGTGTGGCTGCTTCTCCTTGCATACGCGTCGGTTGCAGCTGCTCAGACACCGAGAACTGATCCAGTCGAAGGTAATGAGTGTTTGAAATTTCAATGCTCCAGGGTTAAATTTATTTGCTATACTCAGTTTTAGTCTGTTTGAACAACTCCGGCTATGTTGTTTTAGGGGGCTTGCTATTTTTTGGAGCAACTCTCAATCACCCGGGTTTCGGGCTGCTATTTTTTCACACCCGTTAAGAGAAAATAGTGTACAAATGATACATTTTTTTCTTTAGAAGTACATAAGACAATTTTGCAATACATCTTATACAACACATAAACCTACAAAATTTTCAAACTTCAAACCAAATCAAATCTCATCAGATTTTTTCAGACCCAACCCTTTGCATGACCCGCTCCGCGCGCTTGCTCCTCTATGTGTGCGCGGGCGCCTGGCTGTGCCAACCTTGCACGCATGGATTGAAAGGTTTCATCGCTTTCAGTCGACTGTAGAATAGGAAAAGTGTTTTTTTTTTCCTGGTTCCTACGAAATCGTTTGGCATATGGTTTCTCGGTAGAAACTTGAGCTATTCAGTAGGATTTATCTCATTTATATGCAAAGAAACTAAACCACAGATGTCTAAGCAAGCATGGCCTAAAACATATATTGAGAAATGTTGGTCCGTGTCTCTTTTATTGTAAATTGTTTTCACTATGATAACATATTCAACTCTACACTTAAAACAAACGAGCCCGGAAGATTCCAATCTCAAGGTGACAGGTTTTCAACATGATACATATGTCGTTCACCTTTCACGTGCAGTTGAATAATGCTCTTGTGTGTGACTCGCAGTGGCCGCGCTGAACACGATCCTGGGGAGATGGGGCCTCCGCGCGTCGCCAAGTTGGAACATCAGCGGCGAGCCCTGCAGCGGCGTCGCCGTAGACACCACCGATGTCGACGACAACCCCAACATCAACCCGGGCATCAAGTGCGACTGTTCCTTCAACGCTTCCACCGTCTGTCACATCACGAAACTGTAAGTTCGTTCTTGCTATTTAGCTCGCCCTCTCCACTGCACGATAGGTATTCGATGAAATGCCTGACAGGGCCTTGAATCATGCCCGCATGTTGTCACTATGTTGATTGGACGCTGGACGATTTCCTATTTCTTTGTCTTCGCAAAAGAAAAACAGATGTTGCCATGGTAACTTTTTTGTTTTACGAGGAATTTTTCTGACATCTGTGTTTGCAGGAGAGTGTACGCTTTGAATGTTATTGGCCAGATACCAGCGGAGTTGCAGAACTTCACCTATCTGAAAAAGCTGTATGATACCTGCTTTCTTTTTTTTTAACACTGTCTAGGAGATGGAATTTGTCTACATATATATTAAATTTTCTACAACAGTTAACCAGTATTAGCTCAGATCTATGTTTTGAATGCACGACTCACCTGGCAAATGAATCTTCTGTATTAGCTAATTATCTTAGTGTTTTTCATGTCGTTTCCAGGAACCTAAATCAAAATTATTTGACTGGCCCCATACCATCATTCATTGGAAAACTTACTGCTATGCAGGATTTGTAAGAGTTTAATTTTTAAGTTCTGAGTGCAAATATCCACTGGTTATGTTATGTATTAACATATTTTTTAAAAATAATATTACAAGGGCTGTGGGATTTAATCCGCTTTCCGGGCCCTTTCCAAAAGAGCTTGGAAATCTTACGAATCTCATCACACTGTAAGAAGTCCCTTTCTGCCTACATTATTTATAAGTTCTCAATATTATTTACTAAGTTCTCAGTATAACCTACTAATCTGGAATAAATTTATTAATGTCAAGTCAAACATATGTATGTCTCTTATGTAATTAGTGTGAAGTCAAACATATAAATGCACGTCGAGTCAATGCTATTAATGTGAAGTCAAACATATATATGTATGTCAATGCTATTTCCTGTTTTATGTTCTGTTTCACACATTCAAGTGACTCGGTTAGTAGATCTTGTAGATCAAGTGTCTTATCATAGCCAAACTTGTGCCTCTTTTGTGTCACGTGTATAAAATTATGCCTGCAGTTACCAACTAGTAATTATCTGTATAAATTCTTGAATGTGTGCAGTGGTATTTCTCGCATCTTGCCGCTGGCAAGAGTTAAGTTGTGTGAGATGTATGTCTCTTATGTAATTTTTTTCGGTTTATCATATATTTGTTCACATATATCTCACTGTAAAATATCTCTTTCTACATTGTCAAAAAAAAGTCCCTTTCTACTCACATTATTTACTAAGTTCTACATAAAACCTGCTAATTTTAACATTCCTGTTAATACTAGACTGTATTTCTCTAATGCGAAACCAAACATATGAAAAGTTGCTTCATATGTAGATGGCATTTTCCGTTTTACATGTTGATTCATACATTTCAGCGAGATTCAATTATGAATCCTGTGGATCAGGTGACTCATCATTCCCAAAATTATGACCTTTTGTGTTGCACGTATAAGTTGATTCCTGCGAACTAGTAATAATTATCAGTATAAATTTTTGAATATGTACAATGGTATTTCTTCCCTCTCGCGGGAGTTGATTTTCATTTGTATTATTTTGAACTAACAGAACCACATCCTATGTGGAATCTCATTCTGAACTATTCACTGACTTCTTTCAGGGGTATTAGCTTGAATAATTTTACTGGCGAACTTCCTAAAGAACTGGGAAACTTGGCCAAACTTGAAGAACTGTAAAATACAACTTTTTAATTTTGTTACTGGATTCATCTTTGCGTACTTGGTCATTTTCCCTAATTTTCAAATGCAGATACATTGATAGCTCCGGATTCAGTGGTCCATTTCCTTCAACATTCTCAAAACTTATGAACTTGAGGATCCTGTATGCTCAACACCACAGCTACACTGTTCATACGCATTATGATATCATGCGCTTAACATCAGAATTTTCTTGCGGATTCAGGTGTGCATCAGACAATGATTTTACAGGGAAAATACCTGATTATCTTGGAAGCTTAACTAAGCTGGAAGACTTGTAAGATTGATTAACATTGCTTGATGTAGTTACTGTAGACTTTTCCTAGCAAGGAACTGCTCTGTACTAGATGCTTGCTGCATGTGTCCCTTTATATGAACGGCACGACTTGCTTTGTGGTCAGAAGAACCTGATATACATGTCCTGATATGTAGAACTTACTTTCATGTCATTGAAAAATAGGACTTTTAATCACACAGCATAATAGAGATTGAAGTTACAAACTTGTAGGAGGTTCCAAGGAAATTCTTTTCAAAGTTCAATCCCAGCAAGTCTGTCCAATCTAACGAAATTGGCAAGCTTGTAAGTACTTTCGTGTCACTATTTCCAGCCGAGAAAGCAAGCTGATTATGAAAACTGATAACTTACAAAGTCCTATGCGCAGACGGATTGGTGACCTAGTAAATGGAAACTCTTCATTGGATTTTATCAGTAACCTGACATCTCTGAATATCCTGTACGCCACATTCTTTTCAGCAGTGAACACATACTTAATATATTGGCAAAGTTGTAGTGTCATGACTACTGAGATCAAATGTTCGTCCGCAGAATATTGAGAAACTGCAGGATATCTGATAATCTTGCTTCAGTAAACTTTTCAAAATTTTCAGGATTAACCTTGTTGTAAGTCTGCGCTTTTGGACAGTTCTGTCTTCCGAGTCTATTAGTTTCATTTCAAATGGTTCATTGTGAGGCTTATGTTCAAGTAATATTTTTTTATCTTATTTGACACAGGGACCTGAGTTTTAACAATATCAATGGCCAAATTCCTGAATCCATACTGAACCTGCAGAATATTAGATTCTTGTAAGGACGTTTTTTGTGGAGATTATTTCTATGATGCAAAGATATCTAATGCGATGCTTCTATGTTTTATTATCTCAAACTTCACCTCAGATTTCTGGGGAATAACAGCCTTTCAGGAAGCCTGCCCAATGCAAAAAGTCATTCTTTGAACAATTTGTAAGTCAGGCAATTCGACAGTGGAATATAGCACATAAATATTTTGCAGTAATACTTATGTTGTTTGCAGGGACTTTTCTTACAACCATCTCTCAGGTAGCTTTCCACCTTGGGCTAACGAAGATAATTTGCAATTGTAAGTTCTAAGTTCTAAGATTTTTGATGTGCACGAAAAGGTATTAGGTGCTCTTGATCATATTTCTGTTGACAAATTAAAACCTTTTTTAACAGGAATTTGGTGGCAAACAACTTCGTTCTTGGTAGCAGTAACAGTAGGTAGTTCTGAAATGTAGTTACACCTTCAGAGAGTTTGTTTTCTATCAACTTTCTAATAACTTAGTTTTTCTGTACACAGCATTTTACCTTCAGGCCTGGACTGTCTCCAGCAAGATATTCCATGTTTCCGTGGTTCACCAGAATGTATACTTTTTTTCCTCTATTGACTATCTAAAGCCACAAATATAGAACCTCATTAACTTCATTGAATGTAACATTTTTCAATTTAATTGCAGATTATTCCTTTGCAATAGACTGTGGTAGTAACAGATCTCTGAGGGGACCAGAAAATACTATGTACGAAATTGATCCTACAAACCTTGGAGCTGCATCATACTATGTTACAGGTCAAATAAGATGGGGTATTAGCAATGTTGGAATATTTAACCAGGCTCCCAATGGAAGATACGTAATTTCCAACTCCCAACAGTTCCAAAATGCACTGGATTCAAAACTATTTCAGACTGCCAGAATGTCGCCATCGTCGCTGAGATACTATGGCATTGGACTTGAGAATGGAAACTACACTGTTGATCTCCAGTTTGCAGAGTTTGGCTATCCAGACTCACAGACCTGGCAAAGCACAGGAAGAAGGGTTTTTGACATATATGTGCAGGTACATGTGTGCATAGTAAAATATTTTTCCCATGGATGTTATACTGTTTCCAGACCGAGGGAGTGCTTTATCTGACTTGGCGTTTGTACAGGGTAATCTGAAAGAAAAGAATTTTGACATAAGGAAGACTGCTGGTGGAAAATCTTACACTGCAGTGTATAAGAAATACAATGCTACTGTGTCCAGAAACTTCCTTGAGATCCATCTTTTCTGGGCTGGCAAGGGAACTTGCTGCATTCCTACTCAAGGATACTATGGACCTATGATATCTGTACTAAGCGTGACACCAAGTATGGCCATAGAAAAACTTGATAAGAAACCAGATGTTATGGAAAATACTCAAGATTCTTTTTCACTTCTAATACGATGAACCGTCTTTTCAGACTTCACTCCAACTGTTCGGAATGGTGTTCCTAAAAAGAAAAGTAAAGCAGGTGCAATTACTGGAATAGTGATTGGTGCCTTATTGTTCGGACTTGCAACCGTAGCTGGAATATTTATATTGGTACAAAAGAAAAGAAGAGCAGCACTGCAGCAACAAGGTATCAGAAATATTTATAGAGTAATTCAGACATAACATATCTGACAACTCACATATTATTGTCCTTGTTCTGTGATTGTTTTTTCTTTAAATCAAACAGAGCTTTACAATATGGTAGGAAGACTGAATATCATCAGTATTGCTGAACTGAAGTTAGCTACAGACAATTTCAGCCCTCAAAACATTCTTGGAGAAGGTGGATATGGGCCAGTTTATAAGGTCTGACAGTTTCCTAAAATTTAACCAAGTAAATAGTAACTGAGTTTTTTTTTAAAATCATAAAAAATTGCAACTTCTTAGGAACCTTGACGTCTGTACTGAAAAATATACATTACTTAAACTATGTTGCTATTTTTTTATGTGTAGGGTAAGCTACGTGATGGAAGGGAAATAGCTGTGAAACAACTTTCTCAGACATCTCATCAAGGGAAAAGTCAATTTGTGACAGAGGTAGCAACAGTTTCTGCTGTGCAACACCGTAATCTTGTGAAACTGTATGGTTGCTGCATTGACAACAACACACCTGTACTTGTCTATGAGTATCTTGAGAACCGAAGTCTTGATCAAGCACTCTTCGGTATGCACACCCCTGCTGATCACCAGGACCTATCATCTTATCTGCATTCTCATTTTATTTTATTTTTTGCTTCTGAATATACAGAAGATAGTGGCTTGAGGCTCGACTGGTCAACGCGATTTGAGATCATTTTGGGCATAGCCAGAGGTCTAACATATCTTCATGAGGGGTCCAGCATGTGCATTGTGCACAGGGACATCAAAGCCAGCAATGTCCTACTTGACGCTGACCTAACCCCCAAGATCTCTGATTTTGGGTTTGCAAAGCTCTATGATGAGAAAAAGACTCATGTCAGCACAAAAATTGCAGGCACATTGTAATGTTTTTTTCGCTATCAACTGTCTTTTTAGACCTGAACCCACCTGATTTCATCTTTCTAACTTTTGTAAAGTGGCTACCTGGCACCTGAGTATGCAATGAAAGGCCACCTGACGGAAAAGGTTGACGTTTTCGCATTCGGTGTGGTCGTACTGGAGACTGTGGCCGGTCGCTCAAACACTGACAATTCACTGGAGGAAGACAAAATGTTTCTCTTTGAGTTGGTACGGTCCTTATGTTAAGGAGTACATTATTCCATTCTTGTCATGCCACTGATCACCAAAGCATGCTGTTCCTATTGTGTACAGGCCTGGAAGTTCTATGAAAAGGGACAGGCACTTGGCATCATGGACTCAAGGATCGAAGAGGAATTCGATAGTGAGGAGGCACTCAGATCCATCCACGTCGCTCTCCTCTGTACCCAGGGCTCGCCTCACCAGCGCCCCCCAATGTCGAGGGTTCTGGCGATGCTTACCGGAGACTTTGAGGTGACTGGAGTTCTGATGAAGCCGAGTTACATCACTGAGGGGCAGCTCCGTGGCGGTAACAGCTATGTTACCACTGACTACTCTGGCCATACAACGCTTGAGTTCAATGAGCAGAGGGATATGATTGTGCCTCTCACAAATTCTCCAGCGGTCACTGAAGTTGTCGATGGGGAAAAGTGATTATTATAGGATGGTCATGGTGAGAAGGTAAATTTCTGTACGTCTCTTCTTCTATATTTGACACTGATTAGTTTAGTTTTAACTAACTGGCTCAAATATGAAAGAATGGAGCTAATTCGATGTACTTTTTAATTGGGTCAGACATAATCATAGACTAGCAGATTTGTCCTGTGTTTCTCTGATTGATGGAAGTACGGAACACGATTCTGAACATATTTAGCCATACGGGATCTTATATTTAGTTGAGCTTGAGGTACCTCCTAGGTATGTGGTAGCTAATACCCTTCCTGATGAAATAAGGCACTGGCTGAAACAATCCAATCTGATCCCGACTCAAATATGTGTTTTGACTCTCTGTTGGCTGAAATAATCATGTGTTTTAGAACTAACCTTAGACAATTATTATCATCATCAGAAAAATACTTTTATTAGATGCAGAGCATAACAATGCGAAGGAAAACAACACGCAGACATCAGACATGGTTGAAACTTGTTGATCAGTAATCTGACTGCTGCGATTTTTTCTTTCTAATTTGAAGCAACAATCTGATCAGTCTCCAGCTTATACAATCACATAATAATCTGCAAACTATGGTCAATTATTGAACCATCTGTGTCAACCATACACCTTAGGTGAAATCTGGATCATGGTATCTTATACTCCTGTATTTTTGTATTGTTGACGTTAGGACAAGAAAGCTACTTCATTTTTGAACTAGAATCTATGTCCTAACATCAACAAAATAACAATGGAGGGAGTGTATACTAATTGGAGGCTCCTGTTGGGGCCTCTACGTTAATTCGAGAAAAATCCTAGAAAGTCTCACAAAAAAGCAAAACATTTGTCTGTCTAACTTGTTGTTGGACAACGATAGCCATTGGATATAACATGAAAAATATGACCCACCGTTGCCATTATAAAAGTTTTATTGTAATTTATTTCCAAGTAATATTCAGCTATATTTCGGAAAGAGAGAAAGATTCTCAACAGAATTATTTATGGCTTATATATTTACTTAAAAATACTCCTCTCTCCACACGTACATTGACGCATGCATTATCAATTGTGGGAAATCAGAGTTGTTTTTAGGGCCCGTTTGTTTCAGCTTATTTGTGGCTAGATTATTTAATCTAGATCAAATAATCTAGGAGGGCGAGATTAAATAATGTGGATGCTAGATTATCATAAATTGGACTCACGTAACCCCCAAAAAAACTATTCCTAAACTTCCCAATACAGTTAAAGTGGTTATGGAAGGAAAAAATTTTCCATAAACTCTATTCTGCAGTGTCTCTGTCGCTCTCTTTCAATAACTAAATAGTGAGCAATGTTGAACCATACTTCAACAAATCGTGGCAGTGATGTAGAAAGAGAGTCACAGCAATTCTTGGCGTAATGATCGTGACACACAACAACATCCGATGAATGACGAGAAGGTCAGTCAGTGCATCAAACTGCTGGGATTCAATTTGGTCTGGTCGTGGCCGCTTTGCCTGTGGCTAGCCAGTCGCACTACCGTGTGCATGAGACATATTCAACTGTCAGTAACTATCTTTAGCTAGATGACCAGTCTTTGTTAAGGTGGATTAGATCTTGGATCAATGGAACAGGTTTTGAGAAGAGGACACGTTGAATATTTGGGATGTCTAGAGGTCGGAAGCCTTCTTATTATATAGAAATATATACAAGGTTAAGAGAGATTCGAGTACATTGCCTAAAAACCCGGTGTTATGAGAAATATATAAGGTTAAGAGAAATATATATATATATATATATATATATGTATATGTATATATATATATATATATATATATATATATATATATATATATATATATAACCTCACGCTAATGGGCACCCTAGGTACTGAATAACTATTCAGTACCCAGGCCACCCATGGATATGAAGCAAACCGGCACTACGGGAAAACTGGTGTGTGCTGAGTGGACAACTGTTTGCCGAGTGCTGAATCTCGGGCACTCGGCACAAAAGCTATTTGCCGAGTGTCCCACCCTATGCACTCGGCAAACGAAACGCACTCGGTACATACAATATTTGCCGAGTGTCGACCCGCAGAACACTCGGCAAACGTAAAACACTCGACACAATATGTTCTTTGCCGAGTGCCCTTAACGAAACACTCGGCAAAGGCTCGGACCGTCAACCTATCCGCTTCTGCCGTTAGCTTCTGCCGAGTGCTCGGGTAGAGCACTCGGTAAAGAGGGTATTTGCCGAGTGTTTCACTTGGGCACTCGGTAAAATAATTTTTTCTCTTCGTTTTTTGGCCACCATTTTTTTGTGTAGCACATAGATAGTTACTAATGCATCATTGTAAAATTTGGTACAATTATTCATCTTGTTTCTATTTTTAACTAATTTTATACATTAATTTAATTTTCTTACTAAAATTGAAATTTGAACTGTAAATGTTTGGAATAATGGAGTAAATTGTATGAGAAGTTGATGTCCGTGATAGTGAAACCAAAGTGAAGTTGTTTCCCAAAAACTATGAAAAAAATTATGTATTTTTTACATGAAATGTCACAGGTTACGTGTGATTGAATGATATTATAATTTTATAAAAATGTAAACGAAGGCGAAAAAGAATGAGAACTCTCATAGAATCAAGATATCATACGTACACCTCATGGTTAAAAGTATACAAAATTTCGCAAAAGTTACAATGAATATTGTGTACAAATCCGAGAATCTCTATAGAAGAACTAGAGAATTGAGAATGAGTCAATAAGATTTGTACTAAACTTAAAAGAAAAATTTTCATTTGACTTCAACTGATTTTATGCATTTAAGATATCATTAAAATATTATCATGCCAAAATTTAGACGTTTTTTAATTAGTTACATAATTTATATTTTTTTCTTCAGTTTCAGAAAAAATGTTTGCCGAGTGTTTGACCACGTGACACTCGGTAAATATGTGCCGAGTGCCACGTTGGCCGGCACTCGGCAAACAGATCGAGTTTGCCGAGTGCCCCGTGTCCTGGCACTCGACAAACCTTCTGAATCGGGTCAAATCGAGCTCGATCCGTCCTCAGCTCTCTAAACAGGCCAAAATCGATCCCCTCCGCACCACCGTCCTCCGCAGCGCCGCTCCGCACCGCCGCCCACCGTAGCGCCGCCCTCCGCACCGCCGCCCACCGCGTTGCCGCCCACCGCAGCGCCGCCCAGCTGCGCCGCCTCCCACCGCGTCGCCGCCCTCCGCTCCGGCGCCCTCCGCACCGCCTCTCCACGGCGCCGCCGTGCTTCCACTGCCGCTCCGCGACGCCCGAGCCCAAGGCCGACGCCCGTGTGCCGCGGCACCAGCGCGCCCACCGGGGACTCCGCCGCTTGGACGAGGTGCGTGGCTTGTCTTGGTGCTGGTTTCCCTTTGCTGCTTGCCGCGTGAAGTGCTCGGAAGTGCGGTGCTGAATGGATGCTATCTGGTTTGGGTTCTTGCGCAGGTCAAAGGGCTGTCAAAGAAGAGGCGCACCATTGACGGCGTGGCAGCTCAGGAGGGTCGCAGGCGTCACCGTCTACTTGAAGGAGCCGCAGGTGCGAGGCGGTTTGGAATTGGTTTTTATTGTTTTTTCATGTTGCACGATGCAAGCTCGAGTCTGAACTATACTTGCATGTGTTGGCGCCTGCTGCGGGGACTGACGCTCATAGCCAAATGATTTAGTGACATCGTTAGCACTTAGCAGAGTGGTTCATTCTCTTGTTTAAGCAGAAGTTTACTTAGAGCTTTTCAATGGAAAGACATGGTCATCAGTTTTCTTATTTTAAGAGCGTACCCTCCGCTGTAGATCAGTGAGCTGATCGAGCATATGTTGTGTCTGCAAGAACAGAATTCTGATTAGCATTTATTAAGATATATATCCAGGCCTATGGAAAATTCCCCTGACATAACTAAGGTTAAGTTAGTTTTAGGACATCTATGAGAGGAGCTACGATAAATGTTATGGAAGTGGAATTAAACTGTCCCATGTGTATGAATTCTCAGTAGAATCAAGATGATCACATTTATATTCAGGAAAAATTATCAAATTTATAATGAATGTGCAAATATTTCCTTTACGGTTTTACCTAACTTAGCTAGTAGAAAATTAGTGTCAGAATAAAAGGAGTACAAATCATCCTTAATATATTAGGGAAAGCCTTTTCCCTAGATCTGCGTATGCATGTTTAGCAATTCTACCTAGCTAGAGGTCACTACTCATTGCAATTTTATTATGTGAGCGACGTTTGTTGATGCGAGGTCCAGCACACCACCAGGGCAGTCTCAGCCTCGAGGAGTACGCAGACAGATGGGTATTGCCTACCGTGTTTGCATTCTAATTGTACATCGTACATTAAAACTAATCTTATTTTTTTCCTGTAGTCGGCATCTCATGGTGGTGTTGCTCTCAACACTTATCAAGCACTAGTTACATGCCCGTGCGTTGCAACGGGGCATAAGAATTTAGCGTAGCAAAAGATATTTGTTACTTTACAGCATGATCATAATATGGAATAGTAAATCAAACTCACGAGAACCATCTGGTTGAGAAAATAGAATAGCAAACCTAATTCATGACAAATGGATTGGTCAAGAAAATAAAATAGCACCAACACCAGTTAGCTGATCACGCAGTTAGGCTATAGGTTAAAAGAAAAAGATGTTTAAAACTATCATAACACCATGCCTGGAAAGATCACCATTAACTTTTACATCAAGCTTTCTTGATACGTACCATTTGATAAAACACCACAAAGCAATCTCAAAGTTACCTCATATGCATGAGAAAATAGAACCTATATGCCAATTCACATCGCTACTAACAATATCATTCCAATATACAGTTAATTACTTTGTTAAAATACCATAGAAAATACATTCGAAGGTACACACATAACTGTATTCAAGTAACCGAACTTCACGGAGTTGAACTGTAGGTTTCAACTATAGGGTCTACTTGTACCATTTGTCTAGTTCTTAATCCAGTGTTTCCTCTCTGCAACCAAACCAAAAGATGAAACCACCGACAACATATTAGTGCATATTATTCCCTTAAAAAAAACATATTTGTGCATATTTATCCATTAAGAGTATTTGTGCTTAAAAATGGAAATTCAAACATTCAGCTTTTCAAAAAGCGGCAGTCACACTTAACCTTATAGCTGACCACCCGAAAATACATTCGACTACTTCCCTAGACTTCACATTGTTTGCTCCTCTGCCAATGCATTATCGGAGAGAACACATCATTTGAGCAATTACAATAAAATCTTAATCGTTGAACTCATCAAAGAAAAGTTGGACACACCATCGGTTGCTCTGCATCTTGCACTAATGCTACTTGAATCACAAAACCTGTGGAGTATGGATAGGCCATTAGTTAAGTTTAAACATGTGCTCAGATTTCAGAGTTGTTTATTTGAGCCTGGCCTGGACATGGAGTCATAAAGCCACAGATTGAGGTTAATCAAGAGTTATTCTTATTTTTCATGTGATAGCCATCCCATATAGTCATGAGAATAATTCAAATTATCTAAAAGCATCTCGGGTAGCATCCAAATTGTTCGATCCGAGGCAAAGCCTTAGGTTAGATTTCTTATTTAATTTGTGAATTACACTCTACATCTTGAAGTTAAAACGCAACAACACAAGAGTAGTTGATCCCGGAAAAATTAAGTCTTTGACTTACCCTAGAATAAAAAGGATTGATTATCTTGTTTATTTTTTGTGAGATTCAACTAAGCACTTCTCATGGTAGTGTCCAAACTGCAATGGCGAATTGAATCGTGCACAAACCAAATTTTGTACAGGAGCAATTGTTACGTGCTGAGTAGTTGAAATGGTCTTCTTCCTTTTAACAATTTTTTACTTGTTTCCTTCTCTTAATCTGCGCTACAATCATCCGAATTAAGAGAGGCAACCTATAGTTAATACATTCATCAGAATTAAGGGATGCAACATCTAATCAATATAGTCTCATCAGTAGAATCATCATCAAAATGAAGTTATGCTCTTCTAATCAAAAGTCACATAATAACTTATGACGAATTGGTGAAAAATGCAATTACATAAAATTTATATAAGCTTTCCGGTCATTCCATTAAGCCCAAATGACAGAAATGGAGGTAAACGAAAATGGTGCATCAATCATGGTTCCTCATCAATCTGTCTCGACTGAATTAAGCTCCAGCACTATAGTTGCTCCAATGTTCATGAAACAAAACTATAGCCAGTATTGAATGGAAACAATCAACCTAGCATGGCCAACCAATTTTCTTCAAACAATAGCACGTTCTGTTTGATGCATTATATGGAGATATAGACAAAAGGAAACCAGAATCACATGCCTTACGCCAAGAACAAGGATGCCCAATACAAATCATGCGTTTGAGTGATTCCCAATGGATGCAAAAAGGAAGAACTGAAATTAATAGATGTTGGTCGGAGTGGGAGAGGAAGGAAGATTGACTGAAATTAAAAGAGTGCGGTCCTTCTCGGACTCGCTTCGGCGCACCTCCACATTCTGAGCTATTCACGTTGTATACTTGTGAAAAGTCCTGCAAAGAAATGTTGATATCCATTATAAACAAATAGACAAGCAATATAAACCATCTTTATTGTCAAAAAATATATGTAAGAGCTAAAGAACTCAGTAAAAATGAATAAGGTCTGCAAAAACGATATGAAAAAAAATTAGACAGATGAGTGGACATGTTGGAATTAAAAATCATAATCATCTGTTATGTAGTATCATGTGACCTGCATATAGATTAGGGCTTCACCGAAAATTTGGAATTGGGCCATTGATTAGGCTTGAGGACTGAAATTTAGACTGTATCTTGAAGCGTTAACTGGACTGCAGATAAGTCATATTGTTGGCATTGGGTTATGATTGAAATAGCGGCAACAGTTGCTTTATCCCAATTAAACCCGTAGGAACCTCGATCCCTTTGCTGCAGTCCTGTACCATCATTTCACCGCTTGTCTGCAGGCCCTGAATTATAATGGGCAGGGTGCATACCCTGGTCTGGGAAAGCAAACTGCGGTTGTCCAATTCTAATGGAGTTGCATCCTCGATCTTGCAGTAACAAGATCCCAAATGACCAACACAAATCATGGCTAATACTAATTGTATGGATTCAATCCAAAATAGAAGGTCCACATGAAACAAGAAAAAATGCGGGTGAAAGAAGGGGATGCTTACTTGCGATTGGGGAAGTTGACTCGTCGACAGTGACGCAAGATCTAGATTACCTCGGAGATTAACTTCATCAAATCATTGCGTTAGTGAACAGTCATGCTGGAGACCCTCGGCAGATACGGCGTGGGGAGCGGTTCTCTTCGGAGAAGGAAGGAACGACGGTAGTCCGGTGCGGCGGCAGCTGGGAGCGAGTGGCTGTAGTGTCGGGAGCGCAGGAGGTTGAAGGAGGAATTCACATGCAGGTCTCCGCGGCGATGGCGGCTTCGATTGAGATTCACGGATCGCTTGATGCGGTTGAAGCTTGGGATCGGCGGCGGCGCTCGTTAGAATCGCACAAGGCGTTGAAGGAGGCCATAGGCGCGACAACCGGGATTCGCATGTAGGTCACAATGGCGTCGGCGGTGGAGGCCAAGCAACAGAGATCGGGTGTGTGGGCGGCGATAGCGCCCGGATCCTAGCGGTGGGTGGTGGCGCAGCGGTCCGGGGTCACAGGCGACGGGGACATGGAGGTTGCGGTGGCCGGGGTGGTGGCGCGATGGGCGGGGGTCGCAGGCGATGGGGAGAGGGAAGTTGCGGCGCGGTGGTGGCGCGGCGGCCAAGGGTCACGAGCGACGGAGAGAGGGAGGGGGCTTACGGGGAAGGGAAGTTGCGTGCGACGGGGTGGGGTTGCGGCCAGATTGCGGGGAGGGGTGCCTGCGCGTATCTTTCGGGTCGCATTTTATTTCGCAGGTGCGGACAAAGTTCGCAGGCGCCGGACGAAGGTTGGTGGCAGATGGAAACACTACGAATTTTTTAAGTAGTAGAGATTTGCTATGGCCCACATATCAAAGGCGACGTCTAGTGTCGGGTACGACCCGGAGAACCCGCCCGCTGCCTCTGCGTACAGCAATCCAAGTGTTGTAGAACGCCTCAATGCATACACGGAGGTGGCGAAGGAGGTCCATGGGCCGGACTACAATCCGGTCATGCACGACCTTGATGGAGAAGTCGTCATGAGGGCTGGAGGAGGAAAGAAACCTGGGCGGTACTGGATCGGTGACCACACAATCAACCCGGCCACTACTCCGTCGCTCTCCCGGATTCGAGCACGGACCACGAGCTCTGGCCCTTCTATACGCTCACGACCGACTGTTTCAGTGGACGCTCCAGGTACTTTCTATTTCATTCATTGTTCGTTGATTATTAACATTATGATGCACGCACTTGAGATTAACATTGTCTTTAATGTTGCAGGCCCAACTTGAAGCAGAGAGGAAGAGGCGGGAGGACCTGGAGGCGAAGGTAGCAACACAAGATGAGACTATCCGACTGCAAGCGGAGAGACTGCAGGAGGTCCGGATGGCGAGCCAGGCGCAGGTGGCACAAATATATAACTTCATGCTAGGTCTTCCAGGGTTTGCTGGTCACTCTCTACCACCACCGATCGTACCGGTTGCACCTGCTGGCATATCTCCTGTGAGTACCTTAATATTGCCATTGTTACTCATAACCTTTAAATTGTAGTTTTAGTTTAGAAAAACTTAGTCAAATTAGAGAAACTTAGACAAATTTGTTTTTTTTTCAATCTTGTATCATAAGACATGTATTTGTTTTCTTTTTGTAGAATGCTCCTCCTTCGGCGGCGGGATCGGCAACGGAGCAGCACAGCCCTCGGATGCAAGACCCTACAATCTGCCGTAATCTATTCCCACCCCCTCGGTGAGTCGTTTGGGGTGAATGTGAACTTCCGATGTGCTTGTGAACTCGTCGGATTAGTGTTTGTGAACTTGTCGAATTGTGATTGTGAACTTATAGGATTTATGTTTGTGGACATTCTATGGATATGTTCAGGATTTGTGTTTGTGGACAAATATGTGGTTGATGTGTTTATTTATGTGGTGAGTATGTGAATATATGCCAACATGTGATAAATATGTGTATATTTGAATTTGTATGAAAAACTATGACTTTTGTGCAAAAATAACAAAAAAATTAATCTGGATGGGCTGTTTGCCGAGTGCTATGGTCATTGCACTCGGCAAAGAACACTGTTTGCCAAGTGCCATGGCCATAGCACTCGGCAAACAGGAAGTTCCCGAGACCCCTGGACACATGTGTGCCGAGTGCCCGTGGACAGGGCACTCGGCACACAGCAGCTCTTTGCCGAGTGCCGTGCACCGGCACTCGGCAAACAAGTACTGTGTGCCTCGGCACAGTTCAACACCTTTGCCGAGTGTCCTGTACCACGGCACTCGGCAAAAGGTCCGTCAACGTCACGTGTCAAATACTCTGCCGAGTGCGTCGTTAGACACTCGGCAAACTCTTTGCCGAGTGCCCGACAGAAGACACTCGGCAAAGGTCCTTTGCCTATCGGACCTAAGCCGACGGGCCTTTACCGAGTGTGGCACTCGACAAAGGGTTTGCCGAGTGTTATCTGGTCTTTGCCGAGTGCCCGAGGCACTCGGCAAACGCCGGTTCTCCCGTAGTGCGGGCTAATCAGGTCCGCGCCACCCACAGATACACCAGCATGCACCGCATGCAGGCAAAGTAAAGCGCTGCTTTAATATTTCAGTTCTACATGCATGCATGCAAAAGGCGTTCCAGTTGCCTAATATCCCCTATTACTTTATTGATCCTTTATTTGCTTCCAAAATCAGTGCTCAACGGCAGCCTTCATATTTATGACATATAATTTTGTAATACTACTATGTGCATAATATAAGACTGATAGGCAATATTATTTTTATAATATTCTTACTCTTTTAGCAAGATCTTACGTTAAAAACAGAAGCCATTTATCGTTTGATAAATAGAAGCACATATTTTACAAATAAAGATTCCGTTGCAGCTCAGTGTGAGCTATAGGTACAAAATCAGTTATGATAAAACTCTAACGTGATAAAGCATAAACATTAGCTGGTGGATGCATAAATTTGTGATGGATAGAATAATATTTCTAGTTGTACAAGTCACGAGATTGTCAGGGAGCTTAGACAATAAGTTCCAAAATGTGTAATCATAATAGTTGCATCTTCAGTAGATCACTCTTTCCTGAGGGAACAATGTTTATACTCTTAGTCTTAGAACTGAGATTCTTGGACCTCTATTATATTTTTCTTTCATTTATAAATGTGAAAACCTTTCTATGTAAATGTAAATTATTATTATTATGGTCACAGCCCTTCAGCGTAAAAACATATTATCAATCAACAATAAAATAGTATTAATTTACGGTCATAAACCTTGATAGTAAGAGCTATCCAACTTTTATGGTTGAGAGAATTTCACATAGAAGGTCTAAAAAATAATGATTTTTAATTCATAAGTTTGATGATACGGGAGTCCCATAGCACAATGAGTGATGCAGAATGATCAGAATGTTTAAATCATAAATTGTGTCTGCTAGGAAAATAAAAACCAGTGACGCCAAATAATAAAATCATATCATTGTGTAATAATCCCATCATACTTTATGAGTAGCATAGTCATAATGAAATGTGAAGCCAGCCAACTTAGAACACTTAATAGTTCCAATGAAAAAATGAGCATCTTGCATGAGGTAGCAATAAAAATAATTTGAGAAATCATGCAACCAAATATAGGATCTGTATTCTTACACTTGCAAGGGTGGCTCGTTATTCATGTTCAATCACCTTTTTACTCAAGTCAAGTGTTAGTGATTTTTACAAGACAAAACCGACAATCACAAATTTATCATCATGTTCTATGCAAAATACTCTCAACTTTTGTATTCTGTATAATAATTTATTTTCATTTACAAGAGAAAGTTATTCGCATAGGTCTAAGTGGCAAAACAAGATACATATTTCTAAATATAAAACTCGCTATCATAAGTGTAAGAGGTATTGTGATTGTAATTAGTATCATGTACAAAAATAAAAACACAACATTGTGAGCGTAATAACTATTTATATTTACTCCAAATTGTCTGAGCCATTTGTTTGAGCATAGACAGCCATATCAGAACCTTTGGGCCCATAAAAGCAAGGTCATGTAATTGTAAAATAGTGTTAGTTTTACAGTGAGAAACTTTGACAATAAAAAATTATCTCACAAGTGGAAGAGTTTTACGGTCACATGTTAATAGACCCATAGAAATCTTTTCATGCAACCATAAAATATTATTATTTATATGGTCACAACCCTTAATAGGAAAAATTTCCTTTATCCTGTAAAGTTTTTACGGTCATGAGTTTATAGCCAAATGTGTGAAATAATAGTCTTAGAATTTTGTGGATGCTCAGAATAGGTTTTATGGTTTAAATGTGTTAGGGAGATAATCAATACACGGTATTCATTTGAATGGTCTGACTTCATATGGAATGTACTCTTCTAAATTACATCTGCAGCAATTATAAGAATTTTTTGTACTAAAGAGTTGTAGTTTCGGAGACTAGTAGTTTCCACTACTAAGAACATGACGATAAGTGCAAAGCCATCTTCTCCATCGGCATATTTTTTCATGAAGTGTATCAGACCTTAATAGTAAAAGTAATCCCAAAACAATAAAAATTTTGCAGTTATGAATTTAGAGACAAGTTCTTGAATGTAAAAGGCTATAGGATTTGCTGTTAGCTAAATAGGTTTTTATGGTTAAGTAGTGATTTAGAGATAACCAATATTTGGGTCACCTAATAAGGTATAGATGGAACAAATGATTAATTAACATGAAGCGTAAAATCTCCCAAATTTTATTTTAGGGGACACACAATAGTTCCACTCAGGGAACACCTTTTATAATTTCAGGCTATGCTTTGGAAGAACATTTCTACTAAACAGTAAATAGTGTTTATGGTAAGTATCACAGGATACACTGAGTCACTTTGGATTATAATATTTATAATAAATACAAATTGTAATTACAATCTTAGCCAAGTACGCGTCCAAACATGTCAAGCATGTCCGTCACTTCTTCTCTCAAAAGAAATTAACTGATAAATAACACCACCGTTCACTGGATCAGATACTCGCTGAATTGTAGGTTGGGCGCTCGCTGGTGACGTGAGGACGATCTACATAGCTGAGATGTTCCTCCAACATGGGTAATGGGTGTCCAACCTTCGCACTCGATCAGAAACAAGGACACCACTAGCCGGCTGCTAGGGAAAAACAAAAAGCAAACGAACGGGGAAGGATGGGTCAGCTGAATAAATCACTAGATGAAAAAGCATGGCATTCCAAGTCGAAGAATCACACTTACGAACAAGATCGGACAGGAATATGTGCATACCTTGCACAAGAGTAGGTCCTGCATCAGCTTCATAGCCCACTAATGGATCTCGATTTCCCTAATGCTCTTGTTGGCATGCAGCGATGTGTTAACGGACTAATCAGCGCAGCGACGAAACAGAACCCCGGAGCGAGGGAAGCGCGGATAAGGAAGAACCACCGGAATGGACCATCGCGCAGCCGATCCCCTAGTTACCGGCATTGTGGTGTTCGTCAGATTATTGCAAAAGGCCTCGTGACGGTGGAAGACGAAGAATCAGGTACGGAGCCAAATGAGGACAGAGAAAATAGAATGATATACACCACAATGTAATTGGAAGGCAATATATTCATGCATGCATGCATGCATGTAGGTTTTACCATAAGTCAACCCAAAATTAAGAAGAACATTTATTAAGAATATAATACGCGGGCATTCATGCATGCATTTGGTTCCCTGGGCTTAGGGCAATTCTAATCTGCGCGCGTGCGTGAGGACGGAATTGAGCAAACCTTCGGACATGAAGAAAACTTTCCTTGTTTGCCAAAGTTTTGCACATCCCGCATCTTTCTATTAGGAAAGTTTTCCCTGAAAACATTGACAATAACTTTTTTCCTGAAACTTTCACATAAAGTTTAAATCAGTCAAAGTTTAGATCCAAATTTCATCGAAATGTTTCAAGGAAACTTTGAATCAAAGTTCAGTAAAAAAGTTTGAATCACAAGTTTAATAAAAAAGTTCAATCAAAAGTTTCGTTAAAACTTTGAATCAAAAGTTCAAATCAAAGTTTCATTCAAACTTTCTCGAATCAAAGTTTCATTCAAACTTTCTCGAATCAAAGTTTCATTCAAACTTTCTCGAATCAAAGTTTCATTCAAATGACCTGGAGGAACGGAGGAAGGTACGGGAGAGAGAATGAAAGAGAACAAAGAGACAGATAAGATAGGAGCCTTGGATACCGGTTCTTGAGGAAACCTGCTAGCGAACCCACGCTTAAAAGAATTTCCGCTGGGCTTAGCTGGTTCGATGGCACCTATGACATGGTTGGGTCCAACCACACTGGTCAGGGTACTGAATAAGCTATTCAGTACCCAGTGTACTATATAGGGGTTCTATATATATATATATATATATATAGATGCAAAATCTGAGCTAGCCCGGTGTTAAACATAGAAAACAGAAGAAAAATGCAGGTAATGTTTAGAAAACAAAAATCAATTTTGCTCAAATATTTTGTTTGACTACTAGAAAATGCTAATCCAGAATACTATTGTCAGTGTATTACCTCCAAATCATTGAAAGCAGTTAAGTACCTGTACATATCACAGCTTTTGTCTTAACAAGCATTTTATTCATGATTATGAAGTCTTCTGATAATTCATGAGATAGGTTAACTAAATTATAATAGCTAGCCTTGTGCAAATGCACGGGTTGAAGGACTAGTGATTAACAATCAGAATTGGCTTATGCCAATGAAAACAATCTGATGGAATTCTTATGTGATCCAAAAGGAAGAAAAAAAGCTAAATTCTGATCTTGTGATTTGACTCAGTTTGTTTATATTCTAAAATAAGGAATGTGACTTTCCATCGTTTGTTTTTATAATTTCCTAACAGAATGGCAGTCGCAATGCCTACATGAAGTTGTAGCGCAGGTAGTTGGGATGAAAGTTGAAATATCAATGCGACGTACAGGGTACAAAAACAGCCTAGCTAGGAACCGAGTCCATTGTATTTCGACCAGTTGGTGAAGCCACACATTAATAAAAAAACTGACCATGGCACCAGGGTCAAAACCGAGTTTGCAAGATAAGTACCATGTATTAGCTTTAATTTCCTTTGAAACCTATGTACATAGTTTGTGTGACAGTTTTGCCCCGTTTGGCACACGTGGAGGAGCATTGTTCCCTGAAATTGCTTACCCCCTCCGGATGTGGTCATGTATTCTACAATTTCCTATCTTTGCCTAGAGAGGAACTCCTTCATTTCAGTGTGGAATTCCCCTCGTACTATCAGGTTCACTCTCTTCGAGTCCTCCCAGAGCAGATATCCTCTATTCCTTGCATGATCACAGCACCGCTCAAATAATCCCCTGCTAGGAAAATCTTCGTACAATTGCGAAGGGATCATCTCAACCCTGTTACGGTCAGTTTCCCATAACCTAATCTGATCTGTCACATTCTCAGGGACAGGAGGTACCTTGTCAGCAACACGAGGGTGAGCATTTTGGTGAAGAAATGAAATTATCTTTTCAGCTGTGATTCCATACTCAAAAGCACAGTATATACTGTCTTTAGTAATGGCTCCCGCAATGAGGTTTGGAAGTTGATAGTCCACCCTTGAAAAAAGGCGCAAAACTTCACAGTGCAATTTGAATGTGGAGTGTGCATATATTCTGAAGTTTGTCTCCACCATCAGAAAACCTTTCTTGTTTGAAGATGTATCTGACGAGCTTGCGGAGAGGTTCGTAGCCAGTTGGGTCGGAATGAAGAACCCGCTATCCGTCCTACTCCGAAATTCATGAATCGGCAACATGATGAGTCTAACTATTCCCAATTCCACGAGATCTCCGGCAGCAATCCTTTGTGCATTGGTCAGATTATCCAGGCTATAGGCGTTCGCTCCCAAGGTACTAAGTTCCAAGAGAAAAGCAATCAGTTCGGTGCGATGGACCCCACGTTCCTCTGCGGATGAAACGTATTCTCGCACCATGTACCAAAGCTGCGCGGTTGTCTCCATCAAGAGAAACTGGATGCCATTCTCGGTTAACTTGGGAGCAACACCGCCATCCCTCATAAGACCTCGTTGGAATAATGTCCTCATCACAGATGAGCTCGTTGCCCCTTCTTCGGCGGCTTGAGATGGGTTGATCGATTGCAGCAAGAAGCGTTCCCATTGTTCAGTAGCATACTCTTCTAGTTCTGAAACTGTCGGCAACCCACCAGTGACGCTCGGCGATAATGGTGTCCTTCGCTGTGCACTAGCACCATCAACCAAATATTTCTTCATGCTGCCCTGGAAATTTTGGTTCATCTTGTATCTCACCCCCTTGGGACCATCTTGCGCTTCGTCGTTGTCAACAAGAAAGACCTGGAGTTGGAGCAGCCTGTCAATGGCGACCTTGTGCTTAGCACGACTACATTCATCGTCAATAACCCACTCCTCCAACACTGTCGCAGCCACCGGTGTGGATACATATAACAGCTGCAGCGCATACTTCTTCGCCAGGGGTGGGAGCGACCTGACTACAGCCTCGCAGACGAAGGCAGAGTCATAGAGCATGTCGAGCCTGGAGGCAGGTCTTAGCGCGGCCACCATGTCGATCAAGTTGCGTGGCACCTCCATTACCTGTGGCTTCTTCCCTTCTCGGAACTCACCGCAGCCGAATCGATCGTGCAACCCACCCAAGAGCACAGCCACCAACGGAAGGATCGACGACACGGCAGAAGGCAGGAGCTTAGGGACAATAATACGTTCACATTCACAATATTGATAGGTAACCGCGTGGGGGTATATATGAGAGAGGAAACGGAATACAATCCGATTTTATTATATGTATTGGCTACAATACGGAAAGAATCCGATCTACATTAACATGAGTTGCAGCAGCCATCTATTTAATAATAAAAGGAGATGACCTTCTCTCCTCAATGCCTAGAAAAAAGAGAAATAGGCTAGAAATTCTCACAAAAAAGCAAAACATCTAGCCCTTAATTATATATTTCCAAAATTTTAGATCAATATCTGGCCATTGGTTCCTCACGTCGTCCCTTGAATCAATCCAAATAAATCTGGTGTCATAGTAGCGCCTTGCCTACGACGGACGTTTGCATCTACGGCTGCCGCCTGCTACTCGAAACAGCGGCACCTCTTTCCACCGTATTGCTCGCAGATATTCATGCCGTCCTGTGCAACAGATTCAATCGATTTTCTCCCCATGGTGGGATTACTAACTCCTAGATGGCGCATTCGCGCTCGAATTTGATGCTATGCTACATTGTTTGCCATGGGAACTTGAGTGATCTGCTCTGCTGCTGCAGACTTCGGGTGGCGTGCTGAAACTCACACGTCGCTACTCTTGTCAATCATGGGAACTTCAGTGATCTGCTCTGCCATAGACTTCGGCAACAACGCCCTGGAACAATGACCGTATAAAGATTGAACTACTCACTGGGTTCATCGATCTGCTATAACCACGGATGTGAAAACAAATTTTGCGTATAATGGAGACGGTGCAGAGGGCAAAACACAGGTGGACACGGTGTCCTAGGCATCAGGTGCTTCATAGGCTGAAGGACTAAATGCTACATGGATTGTGGTTGCAGCCTTGCATTGTTGCAGCTCCATGCCTCCATGTGAGCGCTGAAGTTATCATGATATCCATCATCAACGTCAATCCAAGGCCAAGGTATAGGTGAACATTATGCATATGACAACATGCCCCAGCTAGCCAGTGACAGGTTCGTAAAGATTATGTTACTTTCTAAATTAACAACCATACGATATCAATAATTAACATCCAAACTCGACCTCTTTCAACATATATTACTCACGATTTTTTAGTCGCTAGCCACAATAGTTCTTCCGGGAGCACTTGTCACCGATTAAGAGATAACCAGGGGCAAATCTGTTAGGATATTTTTTTTGAGCCTGCATAATTAATTATCTTACTGCAATGACAGGTTTTTACTCTCAATACTACAACAGTATTGTGGCTTGAGGGTACATTCCATATGATGCTAGGGCTTACTCCTTCGCCAAATTTAGCTAATTTTGTTCCAGTTGACAAACAACCTTCTTCAAATTTTTCTATATTTTGGAATTTTTCACAAAGACTAGCTAATAGTTTTAGCACATTGTCTTCTAATTTAAAAGAAACAGAATAACATGCTGGTATAGAAAGGGCAGATACAACACGGTTGACAAAAATAAAATAATTATTTTCACACAATCTGTCAAGAATATAGCATTCATAATATATAACCCACACTGAACATCAATTTAAATATTACGATCTTGGCATTTTTCTTGCAACATGGAGTTTAAGTTAAATTTCAATTTTTTCATCCGAATATACATATTAAATATATTGTCTACAAGTACAAAAGTCGTTGAACATTTCTGTAGTCTTACATTTATTTGGTGTAATTTCACTGTATTTCAAATCACATAATCAGAATAGCACGTCTTCAAACTTTTATTATGAAAGCAATGAAACTTGAAAACAGAGGACTAGGAAAATTGCATTAGAAATTCATATATAAAGACACGTCCTCACAGAGAAAATTGACCTGCTATACCAAATATATATATACTAAAATGACATTTTATGCCTTGTGCAATAAGTATCCTTACATTTTTCTTGTACACAACAATATTTTACTGTATTTTTAAATTTTTTTGATGGATTGTAATCAGGGCAACTACACACAAAAGTCCAGGAAGCTGATTTTAGTGACTAATTCAATACTTTATTTTGGATGAGTTAGCAAGCTGACCAAACAACTGTATACTGTGACTAACATTCATCAACTTTTTGGCCTTCCATGAATTTGTTCATTATATTCGTATTAATTGGAATTATGAAAATATATTATGGAAATATTTATTGAAATAAACATTCCATGTGTCAAAATGCCATGGTAAAAAAGACATCACTAAGAAGTAATAATAAAATAGATTATCGAAGTACATTATGTTAAAATATGTTATTCATATTCTAATATGATGTTAGAAGTAATCATTGTATGTCCGATCCGCAGTAAAAGCTACGACCCATAGTAATAGTTCAAGAAACAAACAAACAATTGTGTATTGTTTGTTGTGCGAATTCCTACAGCAGTCTAATGTGGTAAAGTGAATTGTTGAATTTTGATACAATTGAATGAAAGTAAGGGAAAAAAACATGATTCAAAATGTATAGTAGAAAATTGATGTTGAGTGGTTGTAATTTATTAATTCTTGTGGATTACATTATTTATAAGTTCTACACCAAGTGGAAAATAATGCTAAAAAAGTTTGTACAAAAATACACTACCTAAGGATATCTAGCCCGAGCTACTGCACGGGCAAATTGGCTAGTTTAGCGAACAAGACGTCAAAACTGTGATGACTGATGAGAAAACTAATCGTAATTATCCCTTCATCAAACCCGTCGAATTACAGCCGGCCAGCAATACGAAACATGAAGAACACGGGCCAGTTGACCTCAAAAGGTATAATGGATTGACCGACTCCATGCTGAAGTCCCACCGGAACACGATCTCTTGTAACATCATGCCTAGCTTGGCGGTGATGGTCTTTACATACATGCTCGTCATTAGGGATGAAAGCGGATTGGACAATGTCTTTCCCATATCCTAATCCTTATTTTTTTATCGGATTCGGAGCGGTGCGGATAATACACGGATACGGATTCGAATACGAATTTTTTCGGAAGTCGGAGATGGTACGGATTCGGGGCGGAGACGGATCGGAAGCAGACTTAAAATTATCGGATATAATATCTCTTGCACTAGAGAAATATATGCTTGTTAAGAATTTGCAAAATATATACAGAGCATGTGTAAAGAATTGATTTCAGTCAAGCAAAACACCTTACAACCCAATCTGTATTATACCAAAAAAGTGTATAAAATAAAATAATATATATATATAGTAAAGTATTATTATGAGCCGCGATCCACATAATTACATAAATAGACTAGCCGGTTGGGTTGTAGCCTTGTAGGCTTATAGCGTTAGGTGGTGTATTTTTGTGGGTCGAAAATATTATCGGATAATCCTATTATGAGCATCGGATAATCCATTTACAATTATTGGATAACCTTTATCCATCGGATTTTATCAATACCATTACCTATCCTACATTCGCCTAAGATCAGATTCGGATTATCCATATCCGCAAAAAAACCTCAAATACTCCTCCACAACCTCAAATAACGGTTTTGGAAATTATCCTCACCGGTTTCACCCCTACTCGTCATGTGTTGGTCGATCCAAGGTTGATTTTTTTAAATAATCTAAAAAATCTAAAATTTTTAAAAAAGACTACCCCAAACTAAATTTTCAGGATCTAGACGTTTTAATCACACCATCTTACATGACGTGATTCCTACATAAATCACGCCACATGACATGGCGTGATTGGCTAACATGTCAGCGTGGACCGCCACGTCGGTATCGCTAACGGAGCAGGGTTGATTGAATCGCGCCATATGGGACGGCGCGATTGGCCCCCAATCATGTCAATCTATTTGGCGTGATCGGGCTAATACCTATACGTCCGGGCAAGCCCCTTCCTTCTTCTTCCTCCTCACTTCTCCTCTACACTCTCACTCCATTGTTCTCTCCGGCGAAAAAAAAAGAAGTTATTCATCCCCCTCCAATCTTTGATGCTCATTTGGGTTGATTTTTCGTAGGCTTAACCTTGGAAGGTATGGCTATTGATTTGTCCATCGATTTGTAGTGTTTATTGATTATTTTGGTAGGGAGGATGGTAATTAGGGTTTAGGTTTAGGTTTAAGGTCATGAGAGTAATTTAGCTAACTATATATTAAAAAACATTTGATATGTTCAGCAGTGATTGCTACATACTAATGAACAATCTGCATAATGAAGAGTTTCACTACTACCATGGCAAACAGGCAGGTTTTGTCATAATCTCCGCGCCACGCACCCACCAGTTTTCGTTCTCATTCACCCTAGGAAAAGAGCAATAACAAATCAAGATTATCTTAATCTACAATAAAACCAAGTTAGAGATTAGTAAATTAAATAGTGAGATAACAAAGGCAGGGGATTGAACGCTCACCGGAAGTGTGTGGGTCCCCTGCACGAAGTTAGAAATAGAAAATAGAATAAAATGGACGTAATATGTTTAGAAAACCAAAATCAATTTTGCTCAAATATTTTCTATGTTTTAACTTCGATCGAATGCTCACGAAGTGAGACATTAAGAAAGTTATTCGATCCAGATAAGCATGAAATGAACTAACACATTTGTTTGATCCTCTGCTAAAGAAAATACATTAAGAAAGTTATTCGATCCAGATAAGCACGAAATGAAGGTCCGTCACCGTATTGGAAAAATATCAAAAGAGTGCATGCAAGATAGGATTGATAGACGTCCTGAAATGAAAGTTGTGGCTGGACGACCGACTCTGGGACCTCAGAGCAAATATAAAAAAAGAAACGCAATGGCAGGTGTTCTGCCCTTCATTATAGATGGAATAGCAAAGGTTCAAATACAAAGCGGCCTAGGCCTGAGAAAAACTGGTAAAAGGAAGAGCAGGTTTTTATGTACAAACGCAACAGAGGTGGTTGTAGGTCTACTCCTCCAAAGCTTAGTGCGCCATGTTCCAGTGATGTCGTTGGAGATTACCGTGACAAGCTGTGGCACCGCCAATGCTTTGTTGTCGTAGACCCTGCAGCATCGTTCCTTCCAAATGTTCCAGGCGATGTAGAGGACGACCTGTTCAATGGCGCGTGCATTTTGTGCACCTACATGGCCATTCATTATTGTCGACCACTCCTTGATTCGGCGGTAGTTGGTTGTGGGTAGCTACCGCAGCATGACACCTAGGTGAGGGAAGGCACTCCATACCTGTGTGGCATATGAGCAGGAGGCCAGCATGTGTGTCGCGGTTTCAGTTGTGGTGCAACACAAGGAGCATATTGCATTTGCCTGCCCCCCGTTCTTGAGTATCCTGTCTGCCGTCCACAATTTAATCTGGAGTATGAGCCACCCGAAGAATTTGCACTTCCTTTCAGCTTTTGTTTCCCACAATCGCTGCCAATTGTGGTCTGCATATGTTGGTGCAGCATGTGCGGGTTGTTGAGCTCCATGGGGCGAACACGAGGCAAGCGAGCGGCAGGGCGAGGCGCAGAGCAGCTCACGCGGGCAGTTTCTTGGTGCTACAGTAGCCGTCCAGAGAAAGAAGAAAGCGACCAGTCTTAGGGTTGGTTGGGCTTCGCGGGCTGGTTCCAAGTTGGGCTGCGTGGGGAAAGAGTAAAGGGAAGGGGAGTGGGCCAAAGAGAGAGGGAGACTGGCCGCGTTGGGAAAAAGAAGGTAGGAACCGGCCCATGATGCGATTTTGAATGGAAAAGACTTTTCTAATTCTTTTGAATTGATTGGAACTCGAATTCAAACAAAGTTCTTTCGAAAATGGGTTTGGGAATAGCACGAATTTCAAGGGTTTCAGAGCCGACTGATTTCAAGATTGATACGATAATTCAGGCTGTTACAGCATTAGCATAAATTTAGATTTTGATGATCCTACAGTATAAATGTATTGACTTTTGATGGTACCATGTATAAATGTTTATGTTAATTACAATGGTAGTTGAATGGTATGAAACAGTATTTTTCACGAATAGGCATCCTGATCAAAAATAAATTTTGCATTCATTCATAAGAATTTTTTGGATTCTCCAAAAAAGGAGGTTTACTCCAATGTAGCCCCACAATTCAGTGGGCACCATTAGGTGGTAGCTCAGCTGCATACACGCACTAACAAAATTGCAATGTAAAATAAGTAAGATTCATAAGAAGAAAACACACAGGCTGAGTAACTTGAAAGATTTTTATATTCTAGTTACATCACAACAGTTATTACATCATTTGCCACCGTTCATTGCTTTTTTAATCTATAGAAGATTCAACAATCTGTTTGGGTTCCTCAAACCAGTACCAACAGATGAGAAAATAAATGGAATTAACAATGCCAAGAACTGCAAGTAGACAATAGTAGTAATCGTAGTGTCCATGGTTTAGGTTATCAGGAAGCCAGCTCACTCTTCCTCCCCTGCCTGTGACCACTTTGATAAGCTTGACAATCACTGTGGCTTCAAGATTTGCGATACCTGTTGCCAGGTGGAGGAGGGCCAATGCGAGGCTACCCATTTTCTTCGGTAGCACCGCATAGTATAACTCAATCTGTCCAATAGATACAAATGCACTAGTAAGGCCTGAGAAAATGCATTGAGGGGCTAACCATAAAGCTGACATGTCTACAATCCCGTCAGGTTTGTCTTGCAAGCCTTGTTTGATTGCCTCCTTCCTCCGAACTGACTCCACTACCGATGCCGTGATAGCAGATAGAATGGAAAATATCACGCCAATACCTATCTTTTGTATATGAGACAATACTTTTTCCTTCCCAGTAATATTTTGAAGAATTGGTAAGATATATCTATCATAACATCCTGACAACAATGTGAAAGTAGTGACTTCAAATAGTGCGATTGAGCCAGCAGGTATTTTGAACTTGGTTATACCCAAATGACGATTCATTGACTCAGCCTGTAGCACCCTGAAGGACTGTCCTTGATGAATCAGGGAAACAGTAATCATGGCTGACCATATCGGGATGACACTTAATGTACTTTTAAGGTCCTCAACTTGCTCAACTGTGCAAATAGTATTCTTATTTGGATTGAACACTTCAGCATTCAAACTATCTTCATGGGTCCTCAGCAGACATGCTTTGTTCAAGAACCTGTGAGTTTTTAAACAAATCAAAGATTAATGTGGCCCTATATATGGTCAGTAGCTGATGACTAAATTGGATAGTGAACTATGCACAACTTATACCTCATTTTGGTTGATGGAACTAATTCCATCCCTCCAGCATTGTAGTATTGGACACCATTGCATGCTTCGGAAATTTGAATGTGTCGGTTTTTGAAAGCAACAAAAATTACCTGAACTAAGCTAGCCCATGTGCTTTTCTGTGGTTTCACCTTTATGTAAAAGGGAGATACCACAATATTCAAAAATGTGACTAATACCATTATAGCTATCGGAATAGAAAAACCAATCTTCCATCCTAATTTATCTTGCAAGTATACAAGGAGAGTCATAGAAATAAGATAAGATCCACCCATTGATATATAATACCAGGAAAATAGAACTTTGAGTGCTCTATCCTTTTGAGCACCATTATAATAAGCAAACTGGTCTGCACCAAAAGCAAGGCTACAAGGACGGACACCACTCGCTCCAATTGATAGCAAAGCCAAGGAACTATACAAGACCAAAAGTTGTAATTCCGTAGGTGAATGGAAACTCTGGTTATCATTTCCAGAATCTTCTGCTACCTGTTTTGTAATCATTGTTGTCAACCAAAGAAGACCAGATCCCTAGTTTTGAAGTCAACAAATAATCAAATAAATTCATGTGTAACAATATCCAGATAGAAATAAAGTACTTTGTAGATTGGGAACTGCTTAAATCTTACAATCGTGCATGCAAAAAGTGTGAGTGTAATTGTGAGGTAGCGTCCAAGAAATGCATCAGAGACAACTGCCCCGAGTATCGGTAAGAAACTTGAAGCTGCTTGATAGGCAAATAATACTACCGCACTTGTTGCGGCGCCCATTTTGTAATCTTTGGTCAAGTATATAATAATATTTGCACTGATTGCTGCACTCACAATTCGTTCACAACTTTCATTTGCTGAAATTTGGACAAAATATAAGTTTTATGAATAACTTCATAGCATCTAAATAAACAAATCATAGCTCGACATCTCTTATAGCTACAATATAAGAAAGTGATGGTTGCAGTTGAAAGGTAACAGAGAAAAATATACAACGTATTAAGGAGCTGCCAACTTCCAGATTGAAAACCATCGGTGAATGTTGTGAGATTAGATATTCTTTTTCAGTTGCATTGAGTGCAAGAATAATTACCAATGATAAAAGGGATAGTACGTAGACCTCCCATCCTGGAGATACCAACATGTTCCTCTTGTTGACTGCGCTCCATCTTTCATAAGAATTAGCAATGTGTTCTTCTCAAGAATATAATGTTCACGAAAATTGTTCTCTCTCTATATATAGTTATACTTAATAGTGTTCATGCAATATACTAGTTGCCATGCAGCATACCACCTGTAGATGCTCCCAATTGTTTCTTCAACAATAAGAATTGAAAATAAAGATAATGTAGATACTTCAATAACAAGCATTGGAGTCATGTCAGATATGCCAAATATCTTTTCGGATATATGCAATATCAGCAGATTTTGCATAATTTTTTAGATTTATACAAGCATTTAAAATAAAGATAATGCTGATATTTCAAATAAAGAGCATTGCCGTGATGGGCTGCCCAATAAGCAAATCTTTAGGATATATATAGTATATTTTAAATAACACGACTTTCTCAGATTTATATGTCTAGCTTGGATATGTATAGCATTTGAATGAGAGATAATGCAAATATTTAAAATAAAGAACATCGGTATGAGGGGCAAAATCTTTAGCATATACATAATATCAAAAATAACATGATATTTCAGACATGTCCACATATGATGGTAAAACTGAATACTAAAATGATGACATCATGACTAACTGGACAAATAAATCTGAAATATCATGTTATTTTCGATAGTATGTATATCCTAAAGATTTTCATACACAGCCGCCCATCAACATGAGGTGACCATTTTGGTGAAGAGCGCAGTAGAATTCGCGTCGCACACGCTCGTCCCTGTGACAGACCCATCTCACGAAGAGGTGTTTCCGTCGCCAGGATCTTCTTAAGTGACACCACACGCTATGATGCCCAATAGTACAACATAGCACAAGGAATAGATAGTACAAGGAAATAGATAGAGTACACATAGATCCGAAATTAAGATACATCAGTTTAATAACAGCGGAAGAAAATAAGTTTTTAAACATCGATAGTTTAGCAGAAACGAAATATGATACAATCGCTCTCACGGCGATAGACTTTGGACATCCGATAAAGCCAATGGTTTTTCCCTAAACCGGCAAGCAAACAATCTACTCCTAAGAGTTGCACCTCTCCCAAGTGTAGTCTCCTCCATCACAAGGCTGGTTATCCCTCCGAGCGTCTCCACCGAAGTTGTCCGGCTCAGCCTCGTTCTCTCGAAAACCACAAAGAGCGAACCCCCGAGCCACTAAATATCAGCAAGACTGACCCGTCAAGGTGGCCATCTACAACTAACTCCTAGCCATGTAAAGGCTAGGGAAGGGTTTTATTTGCACAAAGCCAGCTTAGTGTTTGATCCTAACTTTCAAGTTTTAGCAGCAAATTAAGTAAGCATAAAATAAATTTATTTTGCACGATTCTATTGCAATACATGGTTATCAAGCAATTAACAAGCAAAACATCAATTTAACCATAATCATCCATGTTCCTCTTATTATTATGTTCCGGCACGGGACAAGCGGTACTCCTTACTGTGAGGGGCAGCGATTCAAATCGATTTACATCCTGCATAAGAAATATATTTGCACGTCACATACATGCTTCCCAAAAGCCACATGAAACAATTTATTGCTTCGGCGTAATATGGTCGGTCCGAGTCCTACCTCCCCGAAGAAACACAAATGATTTATGCAATGCTTTGCAAAGGAGGGAGCAAGACATTGTAAATGCAATGGATCTTCTTGAATTAACAAAAGTAGAATTGGATGTTTTGAGAGATGATTCTGGATGACAAGAATTTATAAAGAATGTCACTTCTTTTCCTCCTTCATGGCCCAACGAGAAAACGTGGCCCACCTCCCCTCCCTTCTCTCCCTCCCCTCACGCAGCCCATCTAGGGGCGGGCCTACTTAGGGCATGCGGCCCACGAGGGCGCGGCCCACTTAGGGCATGCAGGCCACGAGGGCCGCGGCTCCCTCATGCACACCGCTGCTCCCGCTCCACGTTACTCCCACCTCTTCCACTCATTGCTCAATCCGTCACGCTCCCGGACGAGCGTGCCTCCCGAGCCAAGCAACCACCTCCAAGCTCCACCGTACCGGACCCCCCCCTCCATTGGTCGCTCCATGACGATCGCACAAATAGAGCACCTGTTGGAGGCGAGATCTTGTCCCTGGTGAGCTTTCGTGCTCCCCGGCTATAAAAGGGACACGCCTTGCTCTCCTCTTCACACCGGCGCAAGCGCCCCCTCCTCTTCCCTATCGAGCCTTTCGCAAATCTAGTTTTCCCCTTCCCTTCCCGAGCTCCATGGCCATGGACGCGTTCCTCCAAAATACACCACATCCCGGTCACCTCCCTTCTACTTTCCACTCCGGACGGATGCGCGTCGACCCCCTCCACCGATTCCCCACTTTCCCGGCCGCCTTCCCCCTCTCCTCCCCGTGGACGTGGCCTCCATGGTCGGCCATGGCATGCGACTGGAGGAAGAGCAAGCTCATGTAACCGAGTTTTGCAATTTTTATTTAGGCCCCTCCGCTTCTACGGAATCTTGTGTCTCAACCCCCGGTCCACCATAGACCCGTGGATCCGGTCCACAAATTTCCAAAATAAAAATAATTCTGAAAAATCACAGAAAATCCCAGCCTGTGCACTTTTGCACTTAGGCTCCTGGGCTTCTTTTGTATTATGTTTTGGTCCTTAGATTTTTACAGAAGGACCCGTGAACTTTCTAAATTATCTTTTAGGTCCTTGACATTTTACAAAAAGTTGCCTCCAAACTTTTATGTAATTAAAAATAGGTCCCTATGACCTTAAAAGTATTTACAAAAAGGTCCCTAGACTTTCTAAAACCCATATCTTTTGATCCGGACCGTTTCGGATGATTCTTGCACTCATGCGCTTGTCCTAAGACGAGGAATCCTCGGTGAAAGTGCATATAGGTTCCTAATTATGGTTTTGAGTGATTGGCATCAATATAATTAAAAAGGACTAATGTTTCAAATGAACTTGTATGCAGTTTATATTTAAAATTCAATTGAGACCAAAGAAACACAAAAAGGAAGTGGCAAAGAGCTTTCATGATTACAAGATTTGGAAAAATGGTCAACTATGGTCAAGATCAAGATGTGAAGCTTTTTATTTATGTCTTCGATATAGGAAACACCGTACTATCAAGAGGGATACACAAGTATAAAGCGTGAAAAATCAAGTGCCCAAAAATCCGTCTCCAAGTCAAAAATCAATTTTTCACCTTCTAGGAGTTGGACAAAATCCGAGTCAATCGGACATTTGAGTTGAAATCTAGAAACCTTGCCACTTCGTGAAATATCCGACTCGGTTGGATATTGGAGTCGGACTCCGAGCGCTGGACCAGCAGTAGAGTCGGATATATCCGACTCGGTCGGACAAAATCTGACTCCAACAATATCCGACTCCCTCGGATAGTCCAGTCGGACTCCGGAGAGTCCGCCTTCATCTAGAAACCCTAGGAGTCCGACAATATTTGACTCCGTCGGACAATATCCGACCATGTTGAACACTCGGACATATCCAACTTATGTCGGATTTCTCTCTCGGACTCCAGAGCAGAACACTAAATGAGTCGGACTTTCTCCGACTCGGTCGGATAAAATTCGAAACAGAGCGAGCCCAACGGCTCTATTTGATGCCCCGACTATAAAAGGAGACTTCGTCCCCATTTGGCCGGTTGGCACCTTCCCCACACTCAAAAACACTCCCAAACGTCTCCCAAGCACTCCTCCTCTTCCAAATTGATTCCCCACTCCAATCCTTGGCGGATTTGTGAGAAGATTGAGGAGAATTCGGTGAGCTTCATCTCCATTTCAAGAGCACTTGTTTTGTTCTCATTGCCGGCGCTTGTTGTGTTTGTTACTCTTGGGGATTCGTCCCCTAGACGGTTAGGCGTTACCCGACGAGCTCCCAAGCATGTGGTTGAGACTCGGGTCATTTGTGTGACATTCCCACCTCGCAAAGCGAGAGGGATTGTCGAACAGGACCGTATCGGGAGACATTCGACGAAGCGAACGTTCATTGCACATACGTTAACGATACATCCATCATTTTCATATGCATGTTTAGATACATGAGTGACATATTTTACATCTAAAGTTCAAGTTATTATTATACATAGGGTTTGAAATTCGGATTTAATAGACAATAATATACAATGAGCGGAAGCGTAAAGATAATCTCGACGATAGTTGCCTAAAATGTAACACATCGGCCCGTAGATGTGCCTATTCTTCTCGACAATCTCACCTGCACAAAAATGTTAACAACAAAGCCCTGAGTATCTAATATACTCCGCAAGTCTTACCCGACAAAAATGGTTGCTAAAACCGACTCCTAGTATGCAGGGGGCTGACCGGGTTTGCTGGAAATAGCCAAAAACAGCACCTATGCTAAGTCTAAAATTTCATGTTTTAGCCATATTAAGAGGGTTGTGACATAATTATAAATTTAGTGAGCAAGACTAACAAACATGGTTGCAATACATGAATTTAATACTTCAAAAATCAGCAAGCTTATTCATCATATCTACTTTGTTACTACGATGCAATCTGCTCGAGACAAGTGGTACTCATCACCGCGAGGGACGGCGATATATATCGATTTACACCCTGCAGGGGAAACCCAAATGCACGACATACGCATCATTTAAGAACACGTATGGCCACCTTTCACAAGATTATCATAGATATGAGCCGGGTCCGCCCTCCGAGTGTGCATTCCACATGCAACCACAGTAGCGTCGGGTCCAAGGGTAATAACACACCCTCCATCTACTCACAAACCCGTGCATCCACCGTGATCAACACTTTGCACAAAGGGTGGAGTGACCGTCCAACACTACGACTCTCAAGTTACATCAGTTTACCAACTCCCATACGAAGGTATGCATTTGGTACACAACTCAATACTTGCTCGCGGAGTCACAACGAACGGTCCTTAACCGACACGCACGGGGCTATGGAGAACAAGGGCCAACCTTGTCACCGCATCCTACACATGTTCTTCCCCGTACGGTCTCCAATTTAATCATGTGAGAGGTAACAATATTTGAAACCTAAACCGAGGGGTCTCCAAACCACTCGGTGTTGCTACCGGTGACTCATTTAAGCATAGCCATTCTATCAAAAAAGGATTATACCTATCCAAAGACCATAGGAAATAGGGGTCATAATGCAACTAGGGTTGCGATCAACTCCTAGACATAAGTGCACAATACATAAACATAGACATATGTGAATTTAAACCAAAAACTAAACAAGTGGGATTATGCACCGGGCTTGCCTTGGCTTTGTTTGAAGTTAGCACTCTCAATCAAGTTCAATTCAGCGGGATCCTTCACGTGATTTCCTTCTTCGGTCGAGGTCCCTATATGGATGCAATGCATGATGTGAGTATGGATGCATACACATATATTTTGTTCATGGAACTTTCTCAATAACGAAATCTAATGCAATGTTTGCATAAAATAAATATGTTCATGTGGAGATGAAGATGATTTCTTATGATGATAATTTATACAGGATATGTCATGGGGACAACCTCCTAATTAAACGAAACATAGACTGTGTATCATAAAAGCACATGGTCTAGGTTGAAAATGAAACACGAGTATGGCAAGGAGTTTGTATAAGACTTAGCTAGTGTACTATATGGCAACATGAGCATGGCATATGATGTATTGAAGACAAACCTAAATGAACTACCTTGCTGCCATGTACATGAAAGAGGGCATGGTAGATGATGATTATGCATAAAGTGCAAAGCTTAACATGAATTATGCACATAATGGTATATGGCAATACATGAGGCAATGATTATGACTTAACATTTCTAAACATGAATTCTATGGTAGAACATCATTTGCTCATAATAAGCACCAGAAACAAATAATATGACATTTTTGTTTGCGTTTTTGCTAACTAAACCTTTATATGCAAATATGTGCTAGCTAAGCACATAATAATAAATATGATGAAAACATGTATGAATGCATAAAAGCCATGTACCAGAGGGTCAGATATGTTATGTAAAGTGCTCATGTCGATTCTCATAAATTTTACATTCTTCAAGATTTTAATATGGGTTTTAAAAGCATAACAAGCTGCCATTTCCTTTTACATAAAACTTTCTTTTCTTCCACAGAAACCTAGGTAAAACATTTGACCATTGCAAAGTTCATGTTTCAAGGATTCCAAAACATTTTAGTTTGCATTTTTCTCATTTTTATTTCAGGAGATATGAATTTGTTTAAAGTAGTTAACAGATTTACCGTTTTTCTGGATTTAGGGTGTGTGAACAGTAAAACAAAATCAGAGCTCACGTGTATCTTTGGATCTTATATTTCCCTAGGCTAGGGCTGTGATTTGAGCATGAGAGATAGTTGCAAAAGATGGATAGGAAAGTGATACAAACATGGTGAGCTGATGTTCAAGAAAAAGCTCACCGGAGAAGCAAAAACCGACGGTGAAACTCGACGTATTGTTGATGCCATACTTGAGAAAGAGCTTGGGGATCAACCAAAAACAAACCATGCAAGGATTTGAGGGAGTCCAAGTGAAGACTTTTGCTGCCCTTGCTCATGCCAAGGTGAGCCATGGCATGGAGCTTCATGGTGAGTAGCCATGGTGGTTGCTTTTGGGGAGGATAAGGAAAAGGAGGAAGAAAGAAAGACTTGACTTGGCTCTTGACCAAAGAGAGAATGAGGGAGGGGAGTCTCTGGACGTGGTGCTGGCCTTAGGCTGGTCACTTGTTGTGTTGCTTGGTGGAGAAGGAAGCAAAGAGATAAGAGAGAAAGTGGGTCCTACAAAGTTGAAAATTCTGCCACTGGTACTGTTGCAGTCAAGAGAAAATCAATGAGATTTTTGTTGGGGTTGCCAATTTTTGTGGTGGTGTAGAATGAAATTTGGGACAACTTTTATATAGAACTTTTCTTGAGATTCGGCCTACAAAAATTAATAAAAATCCTACACCAGAATCTGTTTTCTGCTTTTACTGAATTGGTAGGGCTATTTAACCTTTACTAAAAATTATGGTAACATCACTAAAATTCCTATTTTTGAATACCCTTGATGATTATGCAAAATTATTTGTATGGTTATGTTAACATTTTTTAAGTGTGTGCATAATAACCTATAGGCAATATTGAGAGCACTTGCATATGAGTTAAATATTGCAATATGGCTATATGTCATTCTATGCACATTTTAACATAGCAACTTATAGACAGCAATTAAGCAATAAAACACTTCTAAATACAATCCTCATGATGAAACATAACTTTTATTATGATTGAGCACCAGAAGCAAATATGAATTTTCATAAGCCTTTCCTATGATGCAAGGACAATGCAAAAATAGTGTAATTAAGAAAAATGTTAAAATTTATCATGACATGATCAATTGCACCAGAACCATGTGTGATATGATGAACCATGCTAAATGCAAGAGTATGTTCAAATTTTGGTTCAATTTATTTTACAAATTTGCCTTGATTCAAGTCTGTTTCGCCTTACCGTGAGGCCTACTTAAGGAGCTTAAAATTTGCATTTTTGCTATAGAACTTGGGCGAACCAAGCAGGGTAATGTAAAGTACATTCTACAAGGATTCCAACGAATGTTCATTTGCATCAATTGGATTTGTCTAGCAAAAGTTATGGAATTTTTAAACTGCAAAGTTATCACGGTTCCTTAACGGATTTCCATATTAAAGTACTTGAACCTTTCATTTTCTCCACAGAAAGTACTTGGATTATGTTACCAGGCCAAAGTACACATCCTGCACTTTCCAGCAAGTGCTTGGTCGAGTACTTTGGATCTACGAGATGAAAGTTACGCAATTTCTAAAATGCAATCCCGTTAAGCTTCGTGGCCGTGATAGCAAATTAAGGTTGTTCAAATATTTATTTTCGCCATATAAACATATATGTTTCTTTGGTTCATTTTAAAGTTCACGTTACAGGCTTTCGAAAATGTCTTGATTCGTTCAAATCCGAGCTATAGAAGTGAAGTTATGAAATTTTTAAAATACTTGAAGTTCACGGATTTTACACATGCCAGCGCGTTTTTCAAATTTTTTTCTAAGTGTTGGGCGCGAGGGGGGGGTCATCGGAGACGGCGGCGGTGCTCGCCGGCGTTGAGCTAGGGCTCGTCGCAGGGGCTGTGCTTAGCCATCTGTGCGTTACTCGAGACGGTGCATCTACTGGTGGAGGTGGCGAGGCGGGAGGGTGAGCGGAGCATAGCTCGCGACGGCAATGGCGGAAGAGGCAAACTCCGGCGTGGGAGCTTGTGCTCGCCACTGCGCGAAAGAAGGGGCAGCCAAGGCTGAGAGCGTCACCTGCTCGAGGGGAAGCTCGGCACGGGGTCGAAGGACGGGGAGGGGCCCCGGAGGTAGCAGCCCGTCGGAGGGGTGGCGGAGGCGCGGTGACCGGCGGCGAAGAAGATGGGACTTTCTTCTCCGTCCCGGCTCGGCTGGACCTGGGAAGGAAAGGGATGGTCAGCTAGGCCCTTGAGCATCTTCCAGAGGTGGAGGCGGAGCATGAGCTCACCCGAGCGCGGCGCAATTGAGCTCGCCGGCGTCGAGGGGGAAAACGGGAGCTCCTCGGATCCTTTTGGAAATTGAGGCTCGCAGAGGGGAGGAGGAGGCTGGGGACTGGGTGGGAGCTGCGCAGGAGCTGGGCGAAGCAATTGCACGCAAATGAGGCAGCTGCGGGGGAGGAGAGGGGCAGCGCACGGGAAAAGTCGGGGCGGCGATCATGGCGGAAATTCGCCCCGGCCATCGACGGCCGCGCGCACACGCTTCCGGGCGAAGGAAATGGGCGATGGGTGACGCGTGGTGAGGGCACAGCGCTGAAGGACGGGGCGGCGCCTAACACGGCATGGGCGCCGGCGGCGAGCGCCGCTGGCTGGTGGCCCCGGCCACCGTGCCATAGCTGTTCAATGGATATTCCCCAAATTCACAATTTTGCCACTGAATCATTGGTTCTGATTTTTGTCCATAAAATTTAATTCTCTTGGTATTTTTGTAAACCGAAATTTGTGGGGGTTCAGTGTATTATGATGAGCAACTTTTGTTATAGGAAAAAGTTAAAATTCTGCTTGCAAAAATTTACAGAAATTCATGAACAGATGCTGTTTTTAAACATTGATTGAATTTTTCTGGGGAATTGTGCCACCCTAAAAATTTGGGAAAAATGTCCTAAAATCATGTTTGGATCTCCTCTACCTGGATATGCGAAAATATTGGCATACTTGTGTTGAGGATCCTTGAGTTTTAAATAGTTGGGGTTAAACTACATTTGAATTTTAAATTTATCAAATACTCTAATTCATTATTTCATGTGTTCACTCCTTTAATTAGTGTTCAATTCCTGCACTTAAGGTTTTGACATTGCTTACATGCTATTATGTGACATGGGATGTCACAGTTTGTATTGCCCCTCCCTTCGTGGATTTTGTTTAGTGGATAAGCCGACCTTTGTGGCAGTTTGAAGAGGTTAGGGTTGAGAGCAACCCGGTCCTTGGTGGACTCTGAACGAAGACGTAGGCTCCTCGGTGGAGCTGAACTTCGGTGAAAATTCGTGTGTCTTCTTTGTCCCTTTTAGTTTCTTGCAAACTTGTGTGCTTTAGCTCTAGGTTATCCTAGCTTAAATTCATAGATTAACTTGTGTAAGTGGCTTGCTTGTTTGTCCCCTTGTTGCCTTAGCTTTCTTGTGTTGCTAGTTGCTTGCTTGTTGTTTATTATCCGTGGATTTGTCCATCTTGACTGCCGATCTACTTTCCGCACGAGGCGGTCGGACATTGTCCTACTCTAGTCGGAGATTTGTCCTAGTCGGACCTTATCCTACTATAGTCCGATATTGGAGTCGGACAAATCTTTCATGCGTTTCTAAATTGTTGAATTAAGTGATTTTCAGGATCATCGCCTATTCAACCCCCCCCCCTCTAGGCGACTTTCACTTGGCCAGCCACCATAATATCATCCCATCATAATATTTCCCCCTTTGCCCCCTTAATCTCATATCTCCACTGTTCGAACTCTGTTTTCATCGATTCTTCTGTCGTTGAACTTCTAAGTTTCGGCATACCCAAACCTAATCCCCACGACCCAGATCTTGCCCACCTAAACTCCGACTTTTCCATGCCGACCATCTGGTATACACCAAACCTTCTGATCTAAATGAAGTTTTAATTGGAGCTTGAATGTTTTCTTATTTATTTTATTTTATTTTTGTATTAGCTTCACGTATTATAGAGGTGGAGAATCCGAAGGAGCCCCAAGCTACGGTTGACGTCCAATGACCCGAGTCTCAAGAAGGATTCGACGCCAAGATGACTAGCGACGTGAGGCACGACTTTTAGGGATATAATGTTGCCATGCAAGCTCTATCAACTCCTTGATCAAAATTGATCCTATTCTTCTGCTGATATCGCACCTATTTAGATAGCTTATTCTTATGCGCGTAACTCCTTGCAATTATTTTACTAGACCCCACTAGTTGTATGTTAATGTTCAAATCACTATAGATATGAACATTAAACCCTTGATTGGCCATTAGACCACTAGATCAACCAGGATGCTACTGTTAACTTAGTTAATTGTAATGCTGTAGTATTGCTTAGGAACTATTACTATTACCAGCATACACCTCATTTGAGAAAATGTGTTAAAATGAGTTTGGTAGTGTGTGTTGATGGGTGGGTGATAGACCAAATGCTTAAGGTGAAGTTGGGTGGGAAATTAATGGTGATTTAGTGTTTGCCCTGCCATATAAGGACCAGTTCTTCGGACTCCAAATTGGTGATTTAGTGTACAACCACAGAACCTGTTATGGGCCGGACTGTGCAGCAAACCTTGGGTTACGCAGCAAAAAGTTCCATCAGGTGTAGTGGTTACGGAGGTCCAGGGATCACTTTTTGGGAAGTCCAATACTTGGCATATTATGGTGGACGGTATGCCTTGGTGTCATATCTGTCGGATCTCCGGGCATTTATGGTGGACTTGTGGGCATGCCTAGTTGAGGTGACGACGTTATGTGCTTACTTGCAAAGAGCACATAGCTTGTGGGTAAAGTGTACCGACCTCTACAGAGTGCATAGAACTATCCGGATGTCCGTTGTCACGGTATATTGACACAACAAACCTTGAGCTCCCGTCGATTATCCACAAATACTACCTCCTTAATGTGTGAGTGGGTGTCCTTGTGCCCGTGTTTTGGAAATTGTGTTGGCATTGGTTGCCGGAGACGTTATGACCTCCGGTCGGAAGGCGCAACTAAAATTTATGGGAACTGACGGGATCGATGAATATCTCCCACATGTTATTTTTGATATCATGTATATCCTAAAGATTTTCATATACAACGGCCCATCAATATGAAGGTGAGCATTTTGGTGAAGAGCGCTGTAGAATTCGCATTGCACACGCTCGTCCCTGTGACAGACCCATGTCACGAAGAGGTGCTTTCGTCGTCAGGATCTTCTTATGTGACACCACACGCTATGATGCCTAATAGTACAACATAGCACAAGGAATAAAGAGTACAAGAAAATAGATAGAGTACATGTCTTTTACATAAATCCAAAATTACGATACATCAGTTTAATAACAGCGGAAGAAAATAAGTTTTTAAACATCGATAGTTCAGCGAAAGCGAAATAAGTAAGATACAATCGCACTCACAACGATACACTTTGGATATTCGATAAAGCCAGATGTTTTGCACCACTCCCAAGTGTAGTCTCCTCCATCAGCAGGCTGGTTATCCCACTAAGCATCTCCATTGAAGTCGCTCAGCCTCGTTCTCTAGAAACCACAAAGAGCTCTCTCTCTCTCTCTCTCTCTCTCTCTCTCTCTGCATCACATGTTTCTGCCTAAGTCTAGCCCGCAGATTTAATCTCCTTGGCACTACATGCTCTCTATCTCTCTCATTTTCGTATGTCACGTGTCTAGTTATGGCTAGTAGCTCGAACAAAGTCACGGGAAGAAATTGGCAACAACACGCACAGATATGTTATATTCTTGTATAAATAACGGTGACTGTGTGTAACTTTCCAAGGGAAAGGTTGTTCGGTTCATTGACTGTGTATACGACCTTGTAAAACCAATAAATTTTCTCAACATTTTTGTGTGGATTTACCTGTTTTATAATCATACAACTAGCATAGTATAGCATATATATATATATGGTTGGCAATTGGTAGTTTATTCTTTCTGATGTATTGTTCGTTTTATCCTTCTTAATCAATCCCTATCACCGCTAGCATCACGATGGACATGGCTCACCCATGGATCGAACCATGATTGATCCAAGAAAAAGTCAAGGGGCACCATGGCATACAAAAACAAAAAGAGAGATAAATTACACCAACTTAAATGGTTTGAAACATATAAAGATAAATTGCACAAGTGAGTAAATTGTACCAACTTAAATTGTTTGAGAGGTAGTAAACTGAGCCAAGATTTGTTCGGGTACTAAATTGAAGTGAAATGTTTTGGGTAGTAAATTGTATTTTTTTACTATTTTTTAGATGTGGCCTCCAGGATAGACAAATTCTGTTTTCTCTTACAATTCAAGTTTGCTGGCCCTGATCAACCAAAAGGAGTAGAATTGCTTTGGGGCAACCAGCCAGTTACCTCAGTGTCATTGCAATTGTTTTAATCTTATTCGCCATCCTAACCACCTTATCCCGTGTATGCCATCTTGTTACAGCTCCTTGTGCTTGCATGTTAACCACATTCTTTTTTTAACCAATGAGATGAATAAACTGCTCTCATCTTCAACAGCTCTCTCTCTCTCTCTCTCTTTCTGCAGCCATTTCTGGACATGATGAATCCAACAGCATTTGGCACACCCTCGTCCACTAATCCATGATGAATGGGCACGGGAGGGATGGGGGGGGGGGGTGAGGGTAGGACTGAGGTGGGGAGGAGGAAAGGAGTGGAGGCAAAAAAAATGAGGTCAAGGCCTAGGCGCGAGGACAGATGACCTTGACCTTCCCCGCTTTAGCATCCCCGCCCCCTCCCCCTTCCCCTACTTCCGACGATTGTGTTATAACCTACATCGGACGATGCAAGTAGAGCTCACCGCCCGGCCAACATGGTTGTGAGGACGAAGACAATGAAGAGAGTTTGAAGAGTAGGGTAGTTTGTACATAAAAAACAATTGGATAATAATAAGAAGTATGGATGGAAACTAAGGCAACGAATTGCATCCTAAGGGCATGTACAACGCTAATAAATGAGCGGGCTCTTGAGCTGATGTGGCAATGTATTTTTGCAAATAGCCCCTCCAATCCTTGAAGAGACGGTTGGGTGGTCTCTTGACAAAGAGACGGTCTCTATCACGTGTTCCGATGTAAGAGACAACTCTGAGCACCGTTGTACACGTGAAGAGACGACTTATGTCATACAATCATTAATAATATGTATTTATTAAAAGACATCATGTAGAGTCTCTCCTTTGTATGACTAGAGTTGTTTCATGTCTCTTTGCTTGGATACATATGCCCAAGAGACCATAGTGGGCTCTCCTTTGTACATGCCCTAATGGCACAGTGGAGATAAGCATGTTTCCTATGAGAAATTAATGCTCGGATGAGTTATCTCTATCGCTTTTGTGGTACTACTTAATTGTACCTGTCACTATCCCATTGCATCAGGTTTCGGTCTGGGTTTGTATGTGACAAAAAAGATATTTTCCCTTTGATTGTTGTCTCGGAATATCTGCCATCCTAAATTGATTTTCTGCTATCAATATTTCAATATTATAAAGACTAAACATTGTGTGATTTATCTGTTACCAAATGAATTCCTACCCTCCTCACACATCTACCTTAGATCAAGGCCTAAACTTCCTTCTAATCGCTGGATCAACTGTTGGGTCCACGCTTTAGAAACCTGACCTCTCATATGTCAGGAACGTTTATGTTTTTAATTCAACTGTTGCCTCCTCAACAATTTTTTCTCACCGATTGTTTTCTAGCCCTCACTTCTATACACGTATTTAGTTTCCATAATAAATGCATGAATTAGGGACACAAAGCTAGCCGCTGGCTTTTCATAATTGCAGTGATTCCTTTCTGATTTCTTGTTTCTGATCAGGACAACATGAATTTTGCATGGCAAAGAGGAGCAAGGTTGCAGTGGCGCTGTGGAGCCAGGTGCGCATCGGAGCCAGGTGCACATCCGGGCAGCGCATTCACAGTTTATGGTTAGAGCGACTTCAGCAATAACTCCTAAACTAAAGCTCCTATATGGTTCGAACTCCATATAATCCAGGACCCCGGAAAATGGTTCCAACTCTAGCGATGTCTCGTATAAGAGCTCCTGCTCTATCGGTCCCGCTTGTTAGCCTCTCGGCCACTCTTCCCTACCATGCAGCAGCACAAGCTGCACAGCCATGGTTCGGGGACTGGAAGAGCACCGCAGGCCGACGGGTTCAGGATGCTATGGATGGATGAACGCAAGGCTGGGAGTTGGTTGGCATCTACACAATGTCCTTGGCGGTGACTCAAGGACCACCGGGCCAGCGGAGGCCGATCGTGGTGTAAAAGAGGAGCAACCATGGCCTTACGGCTTGGCAGCCATGCACCAGCTCGCCGTCGTTGGAGGTGGGGAACAGGTGCCCGCAGCCGGAGGCGGAGAAGGGAAGGCGAGCGTGGCTAGAGGCGGGGAAGAGGGACATGCACCAATGGTGGCCTAGAGATGGAGGACGACAGAGGGAGGTGGTTGACATTGCGATGGAAAGCACAGCCACCTGAGGATGCCCACCAGTTCCCACCTTTGGAGGCACAATCCCGTGACGCATCCTATGGCATTGACCTCACCGCACCCTGCCTGCGCTCGCCTTGGCTTCTGCACCCTACGGCCTAGGCTCAGCCTGACAAGTGCCAAGATCTAGCCAAGTTCCAGTGACTATGGGAAGAGGGGCGAGGCAACTCAGCTTGTGCGCCCTTGGTTTGATGACTGCGGGAGAAGTTCACAATTGCCGAGACCATCGTGATAACAGTTGGAGCAGATGGGATTGCATGAATCGCCATGGTCTTTCCAGAGACGATAATGACACGCAGCCATGCAAACAAAGCTGTTGAGGTATGCATTTTGTTTGTAATGTTTTTGCCATTTGTTCCTGCATGGAGAAAAAAACAAATAAAATTATTTGTCAGGTATTTATGCCTTCAATTCTACACACATTACACATTTACATATTAATAACTTCCCCTAGACACAACCATCATCGGTTATATATGACAAGAGGGATGACCCTCATGATTAATCCTCCTGTCACAATATGTTGAAAAGTGAAATGACATTATGTATAAGTTCACCAGACTCAAAGATATTCACTTTAATTTGTTTCACACATGATTTTATCTATATGAGCCGCTACTGCTCCAGCAGTTGTGACCCAATTTCAACTGCCTCAAATAATATTCCTCAGTCACATAATAATGTGTGCGCGGTCACACATTTCGTCATCTCACCTTGATTGATCTAATCGTGAGTTCAGGAAATAAAATTTAACGTACTTGCAGTGTGAGTGACAACATTGGATTACTGCCTACTTCCGCTAGGAGGATACATTATTGGAATATCAATCGCCAGGCAAGAAAGATGTATTATCCTTCAAATAGGTAAGATTAAAGTTCTCCTTTAATTGAACAAAAAAGTGCCTTGCAAATTAAATTAGAAAAAAGCCGAGCAGCAGCTCCAAGAGAAGAAAGAAAAAGGGAAGTCATCTGCCTATATTATGATTGGATTAATGAAAGTGCTAATCAGAAACATATTCTCAAGTGGCCGGAATAATGTTTTATTTATTCATATTGGCCACGGTAGTCAAGTTTGGTTTTTCTTTTTGAGCCACACCAGGTATTTGAGTTGATTTCCACTACTGATTCCAATCGGTAGTTATTTTCTGAATGATATTCAGAAATATTTTAAAACAGTGCATAAATGAATTCTCTAAATAGTAGTTATAGGGATGACATTCTAAGAGGCCACATGTTGCACCTAGAGATGTAGAAACGTACTAACTTCTCATTCTTTATCAATGACGGGCGGTTAGTACATTGTCTTTTTTATCCATCCCATGCCAAACTTTTCGTGTTCATCTTGCGGGATTCCGAACGGTAGACTGTTGAACTCGAAACAATCTGTGTCAAGTGGTAGACACGGATGAAGGAGGCTTAGCAATTCAACATCCAAGGTCGGTGGGATGCGCGCAGAGACGGAGGATCGGTTGCTGCAGCGGTCATGCCTGCGGAAGCAGGGGAGGAATGGCCGGTAGCCGACGAGGCATCACCACCCTTCTTGCACACTATGGCACAGCGGAAGAAGTCCAGGTTGTCTTGCACCCCGGTGAGGATGGCAACAACGGCATCATGCAGGAGGGTCAAAACATGTTATGCCACAGCATCCATTTCTGACATGCCACGACCAGATTCCTGCTGCCACGGTTTTGTTGGCTTGTCCCTAACCTCGTTCCAGATGTTCAGCATTTTGGAACAGTGACTCTAGCACAGTACATTTTCTAGCAGGATATGGATATCCCGATACCTCCTAGTCCCAAACAGTGAACTCTCTCAGCACCACATGTATGTGCCTAATAAGTCTAGCCAGCAGATTTAGTCTCCTTGCTACTAGATGCTCTCTATCTCTCTCATTTTCGTAGGTCATGTCGCTAGTTATGGCTAGTAGCTCCAACAAAGTCACGAGGAGAAATTGGCAACGGCACGCACAGATATATACTACTCAAACTTGACAGCTAACATGTTCTAGTCTTGTATAAATAAAGGTGACTATCTGTAACTTTCAAGAGGGAAAGGTTGGTACGTTCATTGACGTGCCTGATCTACATTAACCCATCACTACTACAAGAACGCTCTGTAGCGGCGAATGGCATTTTGACCACAATTGTGGTCACTTGATGCGTCCGCTGCTATGATGCGCTATAGGGCAGAGACCACGACTACATGTGCAAATTAGTCACGGACACCGGTGGCCCGCGTCTAACGTGTGATGAGCCCGCCACTATTTTTGTAAGACCAGTAGCGGACACCGTAACGTGTGACGAGCCCAGTAAAGGCCATTTAGCTGTGGGTGCATTGCAGTAGTGCCACTCCTCTCCCCACGCATCGCACGACCACCTTCTCCTCCTCTCTCTCCTTGTCCTCCTGCTCCACCGCCACCATGGCGTGGAGCCGCCGCGGTTGGGGCCGCACTTAGCGAGGGCGATCCTGGTGCCGGCAGGCCCTTGTTCCGGCGAACGCGCCGCCGTGCCGGCGCCCCACTCCTCCTCCTCCTCTTCCTCTTCCTCCTCCTGCGGCGGCACATCGGCCTCATCCTCCTCTTGGATCATGTGGGTCGGTAGTGGTGGAGGTCTTCTTCGTGCCGACACCCCCCCCCTCCGGCGGCAGCTCCGATGGGGAGGCCCTCTTCACGTCGGCTCCCCCTCCTCCTATGGCGGCTCGGTAGTGAGGCCGGTCGTGTGACTCAGCGCGATAGGGGCGATGACGGACGGGCATGCGGCGGACGGATGGACGGGCATCGAGGCAACGTTGTCTAGGGCTCGTTCCGGCAAGTGCTTTGGCCCGCCCTTCTTTTGTTGAAAAGATAAGGGCGTTAGCGGTTGTCCTTAGACTGTCACCGGCACTCTTTTTAAGTTAAGTACTACATAGGACAGCCGTGGTCTCCCAACCGCGACTAAGAATGTAATTAACTAGTGATAGTGCTTTTGGTGTCCGCCACTACAGCCTGTTTGGCCCGTCGCTATAGATCAAAATTCTAGTAGTGCATGATGATATCATGCCTTGTAACACTAGCATAGTAGGATATATATGGTTGGGAATTGGTAGTTTATTCTTTCCGATGCATTGGTTCATTTTATCCTTCTCAATCAATACTATCACGACTAGCATCACTATGGAAGTGGTTCACCTATGGATCGAACCATGATTGATCCATCAATCCGGGACACGATAAAGGGGCACCATGTGCACCATTTTTCCTCGTTGTGTTAGACCTACTAGGATCTTGCATCGCACTAGACAAACATGTGTAGTAGATCATGTACATGCAGGTTCGGGGTCATACACTAGAGAGAGAGAGAGAGACAGAGGGATAGAGGTACAGACCGGAGGCGGCCGAGGGGTAGCCCGGGCCGGAGAGGTTCGCGGAGGAAGACCCTTCGCCGTTGTTGGCCATCGGAGCGCCGGTGAGGAAGTCGAGGGCGTAGATCCGGAACGGGGTCGGACGTCGTTGCCGGCGGAGTCCTTCGGGCCTCCAACGGCACCGACCAAGGACGGCGGCGGCGTGCGGAGTCGACGTCGTGGATGGCGGCGGCGCTTCCCGTCACTAACTGCGCGTCCCTCGAGATCGGCTAGGGTTTGTGGGGTGAGGTGGTGGCGGCGGCGAACGGTGAACTTAGGTCATCGTGTCGTGCCGGCCCCCACCCCCTTATTTATATGCGCAGCGTGACGAGGGCCCACCAGCCACTGTTTGGGCTGGGCGCCCCGATCGTGGCGCTGTCAAGGGTTATGGGCCTTTGGGCCCATACGTGTGGAGATCAACCTAACATTCTCCCCCTTGATCTCATGTTATATCATTTCCTTTCATTTTCCATTTCACCACAAAATATACACATAGAGCATGTTTCATCATCACGGTCAAACCCGATAGAATCGACAGCCACTGTATGCAACTTTGCTTAGAAACGGACATATTCATTTATCTTTGGGCCTCTAGTCCGGAGATCATAAGGCTTCCTTTAAACCCATGCCGGCTACATGTTCCTTGAACACGTTGGGAGGTAGCCCTTTCGTAAGCGGATCCGCGAGCATCTTTTCCGTTCTAATATGCTCGAGACTTATAATTTGATCTCGGACTTTATCCTTCACAACATAGTACTTTATGTCAATGTGTTTGGCAGCACCACTTGACTGATTGTTGTGAGCGTACATGACTGCGGGCTCATTGTCGCAGTATAACTTTAGTGGTTTTTCTATGTTATCAACCACTCTCAAACCGGGTATGAACTTCTTAAGCCGGTTCACCTGCCCTGTAGCCTCACAACATGCTATGAATTCGGCATACATCGTTGACCCCGCAGTAACCGTCTGTTTGGAACTTTTCCACGAAATAGCTCCTCCTGCGAGGGTAAACACGTATCCCGTTGTTGACTTCGTATTATCTTTTGCAAAATCAGAATCTGACTAGCCCACTACTTCAAGTGAATCTGATCGCCTATATGTCAACATGAGGCCTTTCGTTCCTTGCAAATAACGCAAGACTTTCTTTACCAATTTCCAGTGCTCTATTCCTGGATTACTTTGAAATCTACCAAGCAACCCGGTGACAAAAGCTAAGTCGGGCGCGTGCACACTTGTGCATACTGTAGACTTCTAACCGCCGAAGCATACGGAACGGCTTTCATTTCATTGAGCTCAACTTGATTTCCGGGGCATTGAAAATCCCCATACTTGTCGCCCTTGACTATAGGAGCAGGTGTAGAGCTACATTTGTGCATATTGAATTTCTTCAATACTTTTTCAATGTACGTCTTTTGGGACAGTCCCAACATGCCTTTTGCTCTATCTCGGTGAATTTCTATGCCCAAAACATATGACGCTTCACCGAGGTCTTTCATGTCAAAATTTGAGGACAAGAATTTCTTTGTCTCATTCAGTAGATTAATATCACTACTAGCAAGTAGAATATCATCCACATATAAGACTAGGAAAATAAATCTCCCGTTCTTGAACTTTGCATAAATGCAGTTGTCCTCAACATTTTCTTGGAAACCAAATTTCTTTATCGTCCCATCAAACTTCAAGTACCACTGTCTTGAAGCTTGTTTCGATCCGTAAATGGACCTCTTTAGACGACATCCCATATTTTCTTTTCCTTCCACGACAAAACCTTTCGGTTGTGCCATGTAGACCCTTTCATCTAGATCCCCGTTTAGGAATGCCGTTTTTACATCCATCCGATGTAATTCTAAGTCATAATGTGCCACCAATGCCATTATAATTCTGAAGGAATCCTTACAAGAGACAGGAGAAAAGTCTCGTTGTAGTCTATCCCTTCTCTTTGCGTGAAGCCTTTAGCCACAAGTCGCGCTTTAAACTTTTCTATATTCCCTCTAGAGTCATATTTGATCTTGTAGACCCATTTACAGCCTACTGTTTTGGCTCCTTTAGGAATTTCCTCTAAATCCCAAACATCGTTGAGATTCATTGAATTCATTTCATCTTTCATGGCCTCCAACCATTTAGATGCATGTGCGCTGTTCATGGCTTCTTCATATGAGATGGGATCATTCTCTACATGAATATTTTCTGTATTATACAGTTCATAATCAGCACTTATGGCTGATTTTCTTATTCTTTGAGGCCGTCTAGGGACCTCCATACTTGGCACATTCTCTATTTGAGGCTGATGTGACTCCCCTCATCTGTGGCAACCGGTCCTGTTGGAGCCCGAACGACAGGTTCCTCAATTTCATTTTGTGTTGCCATGGTGGGATCAACAACAGGTGTTGGCTGTGCAATGACGGGCATTGCTGGCGCAACAACCGCAGGTAGGGAGAAGAAAGGTTCTTGGATCATTGGCGCGGGCACAAAAACCCGTTTCTCCTCAAGATCAATCTCTCGAGCTACCGTGCTCCCCCTCATCATTTCGTCCTCCAAAAAGACTGAATGTCTCGTTTCTACAAACTTTGTGTATCTATCTGCACAGTAGAAACAATAACCTTTGGACTTTTCAGGATAGCCAATAAAATGGCAACGCACTGTTTTTGGTTCCAATTTCCCAAGACTTGGGTTGAACACTTTAGCCTCCGCAGGACTCCCCCACACGCGTAGGTGAGCTAGCGATGGCACTCTTCCGATCCATAATTCATACGGTGTTTTGGGCACCGATTTACTTGGTACTCGATTAAGAATATAAATGGCGGTTTTTAACGCCTCCATCCATAAACTTATCGGTAACGTGGAATAGCTCATCATGCTACGCACCATGTCCATTAATGTGCGATTGCGTCTTTCAGCTACCCCGTTCTGTTGTGGCTCGCCCGGTGTAGAATACTGGGCGACTATGCCATTTTCTTGTAGGAACTTTGCAAAAGGTCCCGGGACTTGTCCATATGGCGTGTGCCGACCGTAGTACTCCCCCACGGTCGGACCGCACTACTTTAATCTTTAAATCATGCTGATTTTCAACTTCAGCTTTGAATACTTTGAATTTATCCAATGCCTTTGATCGTTCTTTAATTGGATAAATATAACCATAGCGGGAATAATCATCTGTGAATGTTATGAATGAATCATAACCATCCACGCTTGTCACAGGAAAAGGACCACAAATATCCGTGTGTATGATCTCTAATATTCCCGTGCTTCGTGTTGCACCTTTCTTAATACTTTTAACGTATTTTCCCTTAATGCACTCAATGCATTGTTCTAAATCCGAGAACTCTAGTTGAGGGAGAATGTCACTCTTGACAAGTCTCTCAATTCTCCCCCTCAAAATATGGCCCAATCTACAATGCCATAATTTCGATGAGACGTCAAGAGCTCTCTTTCTTTTCTTTTGTTTAGAAGATGATGATTCTATAGCATTGTCATTAACATTCACATGATCATTCAACACATCATTTGCATCAACATGTGCATCAACATTTGCATCAACATTTGCATCATCATTCACATCACGTATGGAATAAATCTCATGATATAAGGATAATAAATAAAGTTTGCCTTGCAACATAGCAAGACCAATGCACTTATTATTAAACATGAGTTCACATTTGCCATTACCAAAATGGCAACAATAACCATCATAATCCAAACGCGACACACTTATTAAGTTCCTTTGAAGCGAGGGGACATAAAAAACATTCTTAAGTAAAAGTATAACACCATCAGCGAGCTCAAGAGGCAAGTCTCCAATGGCTTCCACTTCTACTTCTTCTCCATTGGCAACTCTAATGCTGCCTTCGTTTCTTCCCGTGGTTCTCGTCGAAAGGAACCCCTGCAAAGAATTTGCAACATGAATACTTGCACCAAAATCAATCCACCATGTGGATTAGAATAATTAACATATAAGCATTCATTTACACAAGTAATTACGTTCTCACCTTTCCTTGCCATGAAGGCCTTCGGGAAATCGGGACGGTCTTTCTTGTAGTGTCCCTTCTTGTGGCAATGGAGACACTCATCCTTGTCCACTCGTCCACTTGCCTAGGTGACCTTGGCTGCTGTGGCTGCTTCCCCTTCCCGGATGGACGGTAGTTCTTCTTCTTGTTGTCCTTGACAAAATGGATAGAACCACCATTTGCCTCCCTGATCCTTTCATCCTCCTGGACACAACTAGCAATCAGCTTGTCAAAGGTCCACTTTTCGGGATTCATGTTGTAGTTGACCACAAAGTTGTTGAAGGGCTTGGGCAAGGACGCCATCACCAAGTGAACAACAAAGAAGTCATCTTTCAGACCCAAGTCCATAGGAATCAGCTTGGAAGCCATGTCCAACATGCGAAGGATGTGATCCCTCATACCATTGCCGGTGTACTTGCTCAGTCACCAACTGCTTGATCAGCTGAGTGGCATAAATCTTTGAAGAGCCGGTGAACCGACTCTTGATCCTCTCCGGATACTCGGTGACCGTGTCACAATCTGGGATTGAGCCCAAGATGGAGGGCTCAATTGTGTTCTTCACCACAGCCAAACACTTCTTGTTGGTGGATCTCCACTTATAACTGTTCAAGTCATAAGCGGACCTCACGGGGGCATGGTCCGGCTCCCGCTGCTTGAAGGCAGCAGCAGACTCCTCTACGCCCCTCACGGGGGCGGCAGGCTCCTCCGGACAGGGTGTAGTCAACACCCGGTCCAACTCTCCCAGACACAAAGGCTAGGTCCGGTCTAGCCTTCCAAGCCCCGTAGTTATCCCCCTTCAACGTCGGGATATCTTTGATGCAGCTCATCAAGGAAGGTCCTGACAAACAACCATGTAAAGTGAGAACGAGAACATCATGAAATAACCAAAATATGCATTAAAATCTACATCACCGTTGGGCAGAAAATAGATATAATGCATAAACCATGAAGATACAACATAATCATCATAACTATGATATTGTAATTAACAACTTTGGTCAGAAAATCACAATATCACAGAACAGAATTAATGCTACTAAAATTAAAATTCTCACGTTGGTTCGAAATTTTAATTTTAGAAAACATCAAATATCAACATGTATCATCAATACGCAGCGGAAAAACACCATAATCATGTATGAACAGTAGCAAAACATCATTATCTACCCTCTAAAATTTTATCCCGTTGGTTCAAAAATATTCAGAGGTAAAATTAATCCATTATGCAAAAAATTGCATTCAAATGCGACATAAAACAGTCAAAACATTAAAAAACATGTGCTACTGTTCAAACTCAAAATTTAGCCCAATTTCTTTTCGGCCCACTGCTCATAGCAGTGTGCCATAACACTTTCGGCCCATGGCCCATTTCTTCGCGACAGGAAAAAAACAAAGCAGGCCGGCGCATGCTGGGCTCGCAGCCCACCCGCCAGCGAACGGGCCGCCAAACCGGCCCATGAGGGCGGAGCGACCCCACCCGCACCGCCCGGCTGCTCGGAGCCGTCGATCTCGGATCGACGGCCCGGCGCGATCCTCGCCCGAATAAAACCGGCGGTTGCGCCCTCCCGTAACCCTAGCCCACTCATTCCTCTCTTCCACACCGGACGCACAACGGCGCCGGCGGAGCGGCCGCTCGTCCGCGCGCGCGGCCCGCAGCGGCGGCGGAAGGCGGAGCCACGGCAGCGCATGTGCCGCAGCAGCCAGCTCTCCATTCTTTGCTTGCCCCCTCTCTCCTCTCATTTCCACAAGCCGCGGCGAGCAACGGCAGCGGTGGTCCGTCATGGTGCTCGACGGCACCCACGACGGCCGGCAGAGAGAGGCAGCACCGTCGTTAACCCTCCGGCCGGCACGCGCGTTCACCCGAGAGTGAGCGCGCCGCCGTCGAGCGGCCTAACGGCGGTGCTCCGTTCTTTCCCACGCCGGAGCGCGGCCCTTGTGCATCTCCAGCGAGTCGATGATGACACCGGACGGCGATCCAGGTAATTAACCGATCCGCTCGTCCCATGTTCAGATCTAGGGTTAGGGTTTGTATTGACCGAAAAAACAGGAACTATTCGATCTCCTTTTCTACTACTTCTAGCCGATGCACTACTAACCAAAAGCTCGGTACCATTGTTAGACCTACTAGGATCTTGCATCGCACTAGACAAACATGTGTAGTAGATCATGTACATGCGGGTTCGGGGTCATACACTAGAGAGAGAGAGAGACAGAGGGATAGAGGTACGGACCGGAGGCGGCCGAGGGGTAGCCCGGGCCGAAGAGATTCGCGGAGCAAGACCCTTCGCCGTTGTTGGCCATCGGAGCGCCGGTGAGGAAGTCGAGGGCGTAGATGCTGGAACAGGGTGGGACGTTGTTGCCGGCGGAGTCCTTCGGGCCTCCAACGGCACCGACCAGGGACGGCGGCGGCGTGCGGAGTCGACGTCGTGGATGGCGGCGGCGCTTCCCGTCACTAACTGCGCGTCCCTCGAGATCGGCTAGGGTTTGTGGGGTGAGGTGGTGGCGGCGGCGAACGGTGAACTTAGGTCATCGTGCCGTGCCGGCCCCCACCCCTTATTTATGGACGGAAATTACGTGAGACCCGGTCTCATCCAGATCGGTGAGACCTCCATCCTCCAGGCGACACGTGTACGATCTTAATCTCAAAACAACGCCCCCACTAATCGACGTCTTACGTATTAACGATGCCGTTTCTCCGTTAGGGTTGGACGACGTTCGCATCACGAGTAATTTCGTCTTCCATTAATCGTGTGCGGCGGCCGACGGCAGTACGCCAAAATACACGCATCGGCTTTTGCTTTTGTCTTCGATCAATCGTGCGCGGCAGCCGGCAGCAGCTCATCAACACATACGCATGAATTTTACGTTCCTGCAGGTCTCTCTGGATGTCGCACTTGTCTGTTCATGATGCAGGCCAAACCTCTCATCCCAATCCTGATGTTGCTGATACGAATTCCAACTTGAATGACGGTATACCTGAAGGAGCTGCAACGGCAAATTTGGAGGTAACTGATGCCTCTTTATTATACTATATTAAATAGATATTGGTAATTTAGTAGTACTGGTGGACGATCTGTTGATAATCTTTCATTGTAGGCTAATGGTCAGTCCGTTTCTATTGAACTTGTTCCCAAGGTGGGCATGACCTTCAATTCAGAGGAAGATGCTTACAAATTCTATAATGCATATGCTAAAGAGATCGGGTTCAGTATTAGGAAGTCACATGTTAAACACCGAGTCGACGGCACATTATCTTCCAAGTACTTCCTATGCAGTAATGAAGGTCAGAAGAACACTAGCCAATCAGATCCATCAAAGAAAGAACGAGCTACAACAAGGTCATGCTGCAATGCTCGTGTTCAATTCTATATTTCCCGGGACGGTGTTTGGACAATGCAAAAAGTCATACTTGCTCATAATCACTGATTTGCTAGTCCAGACAAATCGTATATGCTTAGATCACAACGACACATGTCAAATGCTGACGAGTACATCATTAGCAAGATGCGAGAAGCAGGAGTTAAGCCAGCTGAGATATTTGCGTTTTTTCAACGGTGGTCTGGTGGTGCAGAGAATGTCCAATTCCTGAAAATGGATTGCGATAACTTCATTGGTCGTCAGCGCAGTAAGTACTTGGAAGCACAAGATGCACATACTCTATTGCAATTCTTGGAGAATAAAAAGGCTGAAGATCCTTCTTTCATTCATTCTGTGCAATTGGATAAAGAGACCGGTCAAATATGTAACTTCTTCTGGGCAGATGGTCAGGCAATTGCAGACTATGCTTGCTTTGGGGATGTCATGTGTGTTGACACTACATTTCAGACAAATAAGTCAGAAATGCCATTTGCTCCAATTCTTGGGACAAACCATCACAGGCAAACTATTCTATTTGGGGCTGCACTGTTATTTGACGAAAGTGCCGAATCATTCATTTGGCTGTTTAGAACCATTTTGCAAGTAATGTCCGGGAAGCAACCTCAAACAATTTTTACAGATCAGTGTGCTGCAATGGACAAAGCAATTAAGATTGTGTTCCCAAACTCAAGCCACCGTCTGTGCCTATGGCACATATACCAGAACGCTGGAAAACATCTCAGCCATGTAATCGCCAATAATCATGACTTTCTTACAGAATTTAAGAGTTGCATATATGAAGAAAGATCAGTAGCGCATTTTGATATGAAGTGGAAACATTTGTTGAGAACTTACAACCTTGAAAATAATTCATGGATGGAAAATTTATATGCACTGCGTGAGAAATGGGCCGCTGTCCACCGTCATGATACATTTTGTGCAGACATGACATCCACTCAAAGGTGTGAAGGTATGAATAATGTGTTCAAGAAAACTTTCCGTAGAAAGCTTTCAATTTCAGAACTCTTGGTAGAATATGAAAAGTGTGCTGCACGCCTTCGTGCCAATGAATTAACTGAAGACTTCCGATCACGGACCTCAGAACCTGTTCTTTGCGTTAAAAACTTGCCTTTGTTGAAGACAGCTGCTGAATCATATACAAGAAATTTGTACACTGTTTTTGAGAAGGAATTCAAAAATCAATTTTTTCAGTCATGCAAATTGCAAAGTCATGAAGGGACAACAAGCACGTACATGATAAGTTCTATGGATCGAAGCGAAGATGAATTTATAGTTATCTTTAATTCAGATGAAATGCAGGTGTCATGTTCTTGCAAGAAGTATGTTTCTTTAGGTATGTGCAAATTTCATTAGTTCTCAATCTTATATAAATAACTTTTCATTTCTATAAGAATTCTCCAACTATACAGGTATGCTATGCAAGCATGCACTACGCGTCTTCAACTACAACGACATTATCACTTTGCCGTCAAAATACATATTGAGTAGATGGACAAAGTATGCAAAACGAGGGACATTTTCATCTGATAAATATCCCAAGACTAACAACTTGTCATCTCAGAGTGCACTTCTCTCGCGAAGAATGATATCAGTTGCACTGCAATGTGCAGCTTCAAAAGAGGCTCTTCAGCACTTGGAAGATGGATTTGATAAGTTGACTCTAGAAGTCGGAAAATTATTGAGCCAGGTAAACTTGAATGAAAATGAAGCTCCACAATGTTTTATGCAATGTACAAAACAGGATGTAGAGGAGCGCATATCATTTAGGGTACCTCCACATAAAGGAGGTCGGACGCAGAAAAGAAAGAAAAATGTACTTGAAGGAGGAGGAAAGAAAAATGCTAGTAAAAACACAAGAAAGAGAGGTATGTACTACTCCTTTGTGCTTTTATATATGAGGCTGATTAGTTAACTAGTGTCATATATAAAAATAGAGAAGTAACTTGTTTAGCACATTCTGTAGTCGCTGTCCAACTCATTTTCTTCTCCTGTATACAACAGAGGATCCAAGGCCATTGTCAGATACAAATTTTGTTGGGACTTCACAGAATTCTGTTGGGACTTCACAGAATTCTGTTGGGACTTCAGAGCAAAGTGTAAGACTATGAAAACTTGGTGTCCCTTTATATATATCTGAGTATTTCAGAACTTAACACCATTTATTTCTTGGAAAATGATTTCTTGCAGGTACCATTCTACTCAAATGCTACAGGTATTGTTGCTCCAGTGATGACAAACAATATGATACCCTTTGGAGATAACTCTATGATGTCTGTTCTGCCAATACAAGGAGGATTTACAAATCTGCTACTTCAAGCTGAACAAGGAGTTCCTGCTTCTCGATGTTTAGATTTTGATAAGTGAACTAGCCGGTGTGACATTTATTCATAAAGTTGTGTGTAGACTGGTTCATTAGGATTGCTATTCGACCAGAAATTTGAGCACTAGACATTTCTTTATCTTCTTTGCTGAATCTGAACGTTGCCTTGTATCAAGTTATATATTTGGAGAACAAATGAATGTCATGAAAATATATTGTGAGCAGATCAGCTTGCTTCTAGGGACGCACAAATGCTCCACACCAATATGAATCATTACAGAGAAGTAAACAACACCTCATTGAATTCAGTAACATTCATAGCCATATACTAAATTTTGGTTATGTAAATCACCCTAATTTAGCAGAGCAATCAGCATATCTTGTGATTCTTTTCAGTTGGAGTTTGCTAGAAAGGACTTCGATCTGCAACTAGAACCACTCAGCTATGGTTTGTTGACGAGCTGGAGGGCAACAAGCCGACTACAACCCACGGACAAACCAACAGTGAACCTTGAATCTTTCCTGTGTTGCCGCAATTCGATGGAACATGGAACAACCAATGTGGAGGAAGCATCGGCGGCAACAAAACTCCATACAGCTCGTAAGTAGGCGTTTATGCGCCACCGCCGGATGCCGTGAGTGATCGATTGAAGACTGGACTGGCAGCTTGTGTGCGGAATTTGACGGGTCTGCGATCATCGAAGACGAAACATTTTGCAACCTAACGGACACCATTAATAGAGAAACGGCATCGTTAATATGTAAGACGTGGATTAGTGGGGGCGTTGTTTTGAGATTAGGATCGTACACGTGTCGCCTGGAGGATGGAGGTCTCACCGATCTGGGTGAGACCGGGTCTCACGTAATTTCCGTCCCTTATTTATATGCGCAGCGTGACAGGAGTCCACCAGCCACTGTTTGGGCTGGGCGCCCCGATCAGGGCGCTGTCAAGGGTTATGGGCCTTTGGGCCCATACGTGTGGAGATCAACCTAACACGTTGCTCCCCCTGGTGCTCCAATAGATATTGTGGCTCGAATATCATCTTCGAGCAAATCGTTGTTTGCTTGGAAGATCCAGTGAACCAGCTGCTGTCTAGTTCTAAGATCCTCACCTCACATGCGCGTTCTCCGGTGGCCTCTGGCACCACCAGCGGAGGCAGGTCAAGCAGGGACAAACTGCTGCATCCATGGCGGTGGACGACAACTGCTACATCCATAGCAGATTCGCTTCCCATGCTTTTGTCGGCGGAACGACAGCAGACTCTCAGGTTCGCAAGCATGTCTGTCTGCAGTGCACGGTGTCAGATGAACGGCACGGTGACCCAATTTACTGGCCGGGTCACCGATCCAGTGGGCCGACCCAAACCACGCCCATGCTGACACTAGCAAAACTAATGAACCCATTGGTCATCAAATCAATTCTACTATATACCTTTAAAATACTTGCTAATTTTTGGTAATTAAATATGATAATTTTAAAAAGAACTCTATTATTCATTTTGGTGTTTTTCCACTTTTAAGGAATCAATGCATGGAGAGGCAAGAAAATAGTTTATCACATGGCATCGTGCAACCTTGAATACAACAAAATATTTATGGGTGTTAATTTGAGAAGAAAAGTTACAATGTTAAGTCATTGGTGGTCTAATTGACCAGGAAGATACGGATACCTTTGTCGAGAGCATGCACTATATAACTTTTCCCTTCCCAGACAACATATAACATATTATATATGTTCTAGATATGAGCTACTTCGTTTCTAATTATATTTTTTAAAAAACTTTCCCGCATTTGTCAAACCCATATCCAGATCCTACATAAGTGTCACTACTACGAATCGGGTTTGTAGCGGCGTTGTACGGACTCGTGTAGCAACGCGAAGAAATGAGGCCCATCGCTACAGTATTTTTTTTTTTTTAACGGCGGGTCGTACAGTGATATGCGATTAAAAATAAATTTTTAGCGGCGGGTAACGTTACGGTCCGTAGGTACAAATCCGGCCCATTTTTAAAGGTGGGCTACATTGTGGCCCACCGCTATTTTTGCTTTCCCAGTCCAACAACCTCTCCCACGAATGGTGTAATATAAATAGTCACCTAGGTTTTCACCAACTCCAAGTAAGCCTGGGCTAAAAAAACTCAGTCGGTCGCCGCCTCCCTCCCACTCTCCCTTCCTCTGCCAGCCACGACTCTCTCTCTCTCTCTCTCTCTCTTCCATCTTCCGCCGGCCTTCCTCCTTCGCTCCGGCCGGCCTCCCTCTGCCGGCCCTCCTCCTCACCTCGCAGCGAGCGGCCGCTCGGCTGGCTAGGCCCCCTCCTTGCCTCGCGGCGGCCGGTGCCCGGGAGGCCGGCGGCGACGCGACGAGGGCAGGCAGATCCGCGCCCCAACGCCGGCAGCGGTGAAGCGCGACAGGCGGCCACATCCGGCCGCACCTCCCTCCCTCCACACCTCGACAGCGGCATTGGGGCGACGCGTGGTGGGCGGGTGGATCCGGCCGCACCCCATCCTCCCACCATTAGCGGGGGTTGGCGGCGGCGTTGAGGTAGCGGATCTGCCGCCCCCAATACCAACGATAGTGACGAAGCGCGAGGGCGGCCGGATTTGGCCACCCGCTCTCTCTGGCAGCGCGGGCCGGCCCTGGCTGCCCATGGGCCTTTTTTTGTTTGCCCGTGGATTAGTACCGGCAGGTGATGTTTTCACCTGCCGTTACTTTGTTTTCATTAGCGGCGGTGTACAATTTTGCGCCTGTACTGTCTTCTTTGTTTAGCTGCGGAGACATAACGGCGGGTGTAGATACCCGCCGCTATAGCGGGTTTTGGCCCGCTGCTACAGTGTTCTTTTCCAGTAGTGTGTGAGCTGCAGCTGTAAGCAACGGCTGGGCTACCCGTTCTTCCCTGTGAAATAGTCTAGAGCTGAACGCTCATAGATTAATTGAGGCTTGTTGTCTGATTTGGAGGTTCCAGCCTGCATGTATTTGCATTTTCCTCTTTGGACAGCAGCAGCGCGCGAATGTGGAGCTATGGCATGTGGTGCTTTTGCTGGTGAAGATGGACGATGACAGCGTCCATGCGGCATCACAGCAGCAGCACGGAATTTGGAACCACAGAAGAGGGTTGGAGGAGATTGACGACGATGAACCAAATTAATATACGGCTGGCTTTTGTATCACATAGTTAAAAAATTGTGAGAATGATGACCTATACAAAGACTAGTGGAATAACACCAAGCAGAATCGTGCAAAGTCGCCCTGTAATATCGGGCAAATCGTCCGATATTACATAGACGTTATTAAAAATAGCGTCATTTCTTCCCGATACTACTATGCTACAAAAGGACGTGACGGGAGAGGACGAGGCCGGCGCTGGAGAAGAGGTGGCCTCCTCGAGGATGGGCCTGCGTGAGGACGAAGCGAGGGGGGGGAGGGCGTAGTGCCGGAGGTGGCGAGGTCCAGAGGTGGCACAGTTGGGAGCAGTGGTTGGCGGAGAGCGCTTGGCAGAGGCGCGCGGTGCAGTCGGCAGGCGGCACGGTCGGGAACGGCGGTTGGGAGGAGATGAGAGAGAGAGAGAGAGAGAGAGAGAGAGAGAGAGAGAGAGAGAGAGAGAGGGAGGTGGTGGCTTGGAGGCTCGAGGACTGGGACTTAATGATTTTTCAACCCTAGCATTGTATATATATACGCGGGTTGATATGGGCATTGAGCTGGGCTGAGGCACCACAGTAATATCGGGCCAATGATGATGTCATAGTGCTCGATACTACTGTAATATTTTTCTATATCTGTCAGCGATGACATCACCGTGTCCGATATTACTGGCCATTTTCAATATCGTTCATCGCTGATGTCATTCCTGCTCGCTATTATAGTGGAGCCTGTAATAGCGTTGTCCACGATGACGTAAGCAACTACGGACGGTAATAGCGAAAATTTTTATGCCCACTATTACTGGAAAATGTGAGACGCCATTGAAGGCTTCTTTTGTAGTAGTGAAATGCAAGTGACACTAATGCATTTGATGAATCCCCTATCAGTGTTTGCAATCTCAGCAGTATGGTCATGTGGCGTTAGCAAGCGCTGACAGAGGATCTCACATTTCCCCTTTACGTTTGTGTACTACTATTATATTACTTATATCGTTCTTGCAATTTTGGTTCGGTAGATGTTGCATTCATTGTATATATTCTCCAATATCATGAGTAGGGTCCCGAAATTATTGCGTGTCCATGTGATCATTGTGTGCATGCCTCTACCAGTAGTTTGCTGGGTTGATTTATGTATACTTCACTAGATGCATCATCCTTAATCCTAAATGGAACTACTATATCATTTTGATCAGCCGTTAAAGTTTCTAATGTAAATCTTTCTTTTTGTTACCAAAAAAAATCACTAGACACAAATAGATTTTTCCCTGTCAACTGAATAGTGATAGCTGATATCGCAATAACTACTTGTCGGGTCCGTATGCATACTACGCACTGCTATCCTAATCAGCTGATACCTAGCGCTGCATTGTTTGCTTTATCTTTCATACTGAGCCAATAGAAGCTTTAAATACATTCTCTTTTCACTCACTTAGCTAGTTTCTACATCGTCTACAAGTCCGCTTGGAACCAGTGACCTAAGAAATTTCATAGTGTTCTCTTTATCATTTAATTTGCAATAAAAAATGGCTGACACACCTTGGTGACTCCGCTCTAAATTGATGCTTTACTGGAGCTAAGCAAATCTCATCGGTTGCATGTGAATGTGTGATTTTTACATCACAGACACAGCATCACACCGGCTGGTGTGCAAAAAGATGTAATGAGATATTTCTTTGGCTCCAATTCACGGTAGATGCACATAGCTGCCCCGCAATTATGTATCATAGTGACGAATGGTGGGCTTCACAATCCAATGCTGTTACACATATTCTTAACTGTTTTCTTTATTTTCTACCTGGGAACAGTAGAATTCAGCTATTCAGGGATAATCCGAGACACACACAATAATGATGATGTATGGAATTCTCTTCCTGACACAATAATGATGAGTCTGAGTCTCGCTTTCTACATAGCTAACTCCACTCCTAGTGCATTGTAGCTTGGAAGGGCCCCGGTTGTTCATCAAAACTGGGAAACCTCGATCAATAGCCGAACTATATAATTCCATTGGAGAAAGTAACATAAAGCAAAAACCACATTTCATTGGTTTTTTGCAGCCTCAACGTATTTTACACTTCTTTTCGAGTCCAGGGTTACACTGGACATCTACATATTGACATTTTCTTGGTGCCACCTTTTTGTCGAAGACCCACAAGTTAAAATCATTGGTTGGACAGTGCATCCGAGCAATGTATTTGGAGCCATATGTTTTTTTATTTGTTTATATTTGACACAAGATTGTCTCTAAAATAATTAAGTGGAACTTATGCTCTCCGGTAGCATTTCTATAGCTAATAATGATGGACAATACATTTTTGTGTTCATCATCTATTTGTAAATGATCACCCACCATGTATTTAGGAAAGAAAAAAATGAGGATCGAACCAGCAATGTATTTTTACACACAAGCAATGACCACTAAAGATTCAAGTCTCATGAATGCATTTGATGAACCACCAATAAGTGTTACTACTTCTCCAAAGTCTCTTCCTGTACCGGCATCCTTCAATATTAATGTGCCCGTTTACTCATTGATTCCCAGTTAACTATCTCTGTTGCAAAACTATTCTTTTCTATTCTAATTTTATAGGAAACAACTGCTAGCTACTTTTGAATTGGAAAATATGAAACGGTACATCAAAACCTGTTTTTTCACGTGTGATTTGATTCTTTCTGTGTAGTTACCTATGCATGTTGGTTTGGTAGGTGAACATTGATTGTTAATAACAGACCATAACTCGGTATAAGGGGCCTATAAACGATGGGTTGGCAATTGTTTACTTACTGATAAACCATGCGAGGTGTCATAATTGTCTTAATGAATATCCTTACTTGTGGGTCGGCAAAGAGTACAATCTAGAACGAATCGTGAGTCAGTAAGCAATGGACAATGCAAAAAATGTGTGCCTTCGATCTCTTGGTACAAACATTACCGCCAAGCTTAACTGTTGTTCCCAATTTCTCCGCCGTTCCAAAATCATATGCAGCAACACGCAAAACAACGCATGCCCCCAAACCATCCATTCTGTACTAGAGTCGACCAAGGGGCAACTGCACTGGAAGTCATGGTCACCCAGCACAGAGTTATCTTCCTCTGTATGGCACCATCAAAATATACCAAAATACACGAGAAGACACCGTTGGCACTATATATATGTTACACCAGGGAGCACAAATCCGGAGCTCACCATCAGTGAATGAATCTACTCTTAGCACGTAGTTGTCACTACAGAGTGACACAAGTGGTCTTGATATTAATTTCCCCATGCCTCCTTTTCCTCAAGACCTAATAAGTTGAATGAAAGGCATGTTTATTTTTATCAATTTGCTTGTCGCAAGGTCGCCTGTACACAAACCACGGGGAACTTCTTCCTCTTGGAGCAAGGATTTATAGGCCATAATGTTTGGGGAACAAGGCAAGAGACATTGTTTTTGTATCAGATAGTTTTTGTATAATATATTGAGCCACCAATATATTATACATTCTGGCAATGATGGCCTCTACAAATGCAAGTGTCTCTAAAGCATTATGATCCTATCAGTGTCTGCAATCTCGGCAATAAATAAGGTCATGTGAGGTTAGCAAATGCTGACAGGTGCTCAGAAAAAATCAAGAGGATACCTCATCTCCCCTTTACTTTTTGGCACTAATGTTACTTGATCTCTTTCAAGCAATGTTGTGTCCGTGCCTCTATCTATAGTCTGCTAGGTTTGTTTAAGCAGACTTTGGTAGATATATCAACATCATTCCTAAATGAAACTGTTATATGATTTTGGTTCTTTAGAAATAAGTAATGATAGATAGCTAATTTGTTATGATACTTTTATACTAATTGGATGAACCGATCTGCCTCGCAATATCTAAGCTACTGATCCGGTCATTGATAACAAAATCAAAATCGCGACGAAGATGATCACGGTGGGATATGAAGGGATTCTCGAGTCCGTGTAACAACCCTAAATACAAAAGTGCATGTTCATGTCATTCATCAGCATATCATCTTGTGCATTGTGAAAATATTGAACTTTGTTAAAGAAAATGCACATAAAATATCAAATCAGCTAAGGAATAAAGGAAATGCTTAAAAAGAAATAAAATAAGAAGAAAATTCATGTTTAACATTTTCTTTCGCTTAAATATCATAAATAAAGATTTTACAAAACTATCCGAAAATTATTTTGCTTTGTGAAATAAGTGCAAGAAATAAACAAAGCTTTCCTTTTTAATTTAAACTTGAATTTTTTATTTCGAAAACAGTTTGGAATTTTAACCTGGACCTAAAAAGAAAAGTGCTTAAAATACTTTCAAATACCTCCCTGAATTTTCGCGGAATTTTTTCGAGTGTCGGAAGTATGCTTTTTAATTAGTCAAAACAGCGAGGGTGTTTTTGTAAAGTAGCCGGAGCCCACCGGTCATTCTCTTCCTCCTCTATCTCTCCGGACCGCCCGACCGCACCGCCTCTCGGCGCCACCGCAGCTCGCCGGGCCGCGTGCCTCCCCTTTCCCTGCGCCACGCAAGCTCCTCCTTTACCGCCTCAAACATCCGGACGTGGGGATAAAGCATGGCCCGAGCTCCCCTCCTTTTTCCTCTCTCGGTTTTCTTCCCACCCGGACACCACCGCCACCCGCGCCCTGTCCTCCACCCCGCTCGGCCGCCTCCGGCCACCTTTCCGGCAAGCCACCAACCCCAGCCGCGCCGCACGCCCATGCTTCGGAGCTGCGCCCGGTCTCCATTCCCGACGAGCAGCCCTAACCTCGACGAGCGGAGCCGTTTTCCCGAAGCCGCCATCTCCGACGTGTCCGGCCGCCGCTCCAAAATTCTTCCGCTCCGGTGCGTACTCATCCCCCTTTCTTCTTCCATAATGTGCGCAATACTATTCTCTAGTATCTCGGCCACCTTTTGCTTCCATTTTTCCCACCACGTTGGCCGGAATCCGGTTTTCCCCGAGTCCGACCGTCGATTTCCCGCGGGCCTCCGATGCGAGCCCTGTTCCGGCCATCCGGTGCGTCCACCGTGTTGGCGCCGGTGTAGCCCTTGTCCCCGTGATGCTTTAGGAAGAATCGGCGGGGGATTTCATGCACCGTGGGTCGCGTGCGACATCGCCGAACGCTCGGTGGAGCCGCACCTCGCCGCCGGCGTGTCTAGGGTGGAGCTCATGTGAGCGCGTCGGTGCTAGAGAGGTCGCCTCACGCCGGGAGCGTTCCGGAGGGTCCGCGGCGAGCTTCGGAGCTTCCCGGACCATCTCCGGCGACCCGCCGCCGCAGTCCGGCCGCTCGGCGCCATGGCGCACGAGGCCGAGCCGAGCCGGCCGCGCTCGGGTTGTTGGGCCGGAGTGGGCCGTGGAGTCGCGGAGACGCCGGTTGGGCCGGCTTCGTTTGCTGGGCTGCCGACCGTTGGGCCGGTCACTTTCGGCCCGATGGCACTCGTTTTCCTATTTTCGAATTTAATCTTTTTCAGAATTGATTCAAACTGCAAAATTCGTAGAAAATTCAATAAAATTTAGAAAAATGTCAAACCAACTTTGTTTAACTCAGAAAAATGAGATCTAACCATTGGTGAAATAAAATATGTATTTTTAGTAATTTATTTTTATTAATTAATAATTAGTTACTTTCTTTGATTGAAGAAGAGCTATTATTTTATGTAAATAAAATGTTTAATTATGAAAAATGATTTTTAATTAATAAAGGAGATACTGCAGACGAAATTAATAATAAACTTTATTGTTTTTTTCAAAATTAAATTTAAACAATGTTATTTTATGTAATCCTAATCTATTCTTCTTTAGTCACTTAAAGTAATTAGTTAATTACTGCTTAATAAAATCAGAAAAATTCCTTAATTATTCAACTTAAGTAATTAGTAACCTTAATTAAGAAATTAAGGGAACAACATTAATTAATGTTGATCTTAATTAAACACTCGTTAATCAGCTTAAGTAATTGTTAATTACTTGTTTAATAAGTAGACTTATCTTTAACTCGTTAATTAACCAAGGTAATTAAACGTTAATCATTATGTTAATACAAGGCTTAATTCATGAACTTTTGCATCCTCTCATCATATGCATTCATGCATACATGATCGTGATTCGCGATGCGTTGCTTGGTCGACTAGGTTCGAAGTGATCGAGGTTCCACCCGAGGGCGAGTCGGAGCCGGAATCTCGAATTCGACCCAGCCGCCGAGGAGATTAACTTCGACCAAACTCAAGGCAAGCCCGGTGCATCCTACCTATGTTTTAAATATTTTATTTTCTCACATAGTGCGGTTATGCTTGTGCATTAGGTGTTAGGGTTTGGTTGACACCCTAGATGCATGAGATAGGTTTCCAGCTTGTATATCCTATACTTGGTACAGGTAGCTCGATAGAGGCTAAGCTTAATCCATAGTGGCAACGGTAGCTGGTTAGGGCACTTAAAGCATGGAGGCTTTAAGCGTTTATGTGTGGACACTAAAGATGATGAGGTGAGAATGTTAATGAAGTTGAGACCGGACGGGCCCCGTAGGAGAAAGGGCAAGACGGAGATGAGGTCTTGCAAGGTGGTAGCCCCGTCCGTGTCGGTCAAGGACCGTACCGTTGTCGGCTTAGTTGAACAAGTTTGAACGTACCGCACTACATGCTGGTATCATGGGCCCAGCAAGCTGATGTACCCTATCGCCCCGAGAGATGTAGCGTAGCCGGCTCTCTTTATCGGTCTGTCGGTGAGAGGATAGTCTCACGGGAGGGAGATGGGTCGACCACGAGGATAGTCGTGGAGTCGCCATACTCCCGGGGAGTTGGAAATGGCTAGTCTCGCTGTCAGGTGCTAGCGGGAAAGGTTGTCGTATACGATCGGTGTGATGCGTATACGTCGTGTAGTCGGGTTTTGCCAGCTGGTATAAATCGATTCGAATCGCTGTCCCTCGCCGTAATGAGTACCGCTTGTTTAGCTCGTCACATCGTAGTAATCAAGCTGAAAGATGAGGTTGAGAGATGAAAGGATTGTTGGTCACAAATGATCTTTTCTTGCAAACTTGATTGCAGTAGTTGTAGACTGCAAAACCTTGTTCTCTATTGAACTTAACCCGAGCTAAAACTTGAAAGTAAGGATCAACCATTAGAGCTGTTTTCGCAAAAGAGTCAACTCCACAGCCAGAAAGCCTTTGCATACTAGGCGTCGGCCTTAGCGTGCTCGTTGACGGGTCGATCTTGCTGAGTATTAGAATACTCAAGGTTTGTTCGTTATGTTTTTCAGGACCGAGTCGTGCTTCCACGACCGTCACGGTAGTGGTCCGGAAGAGGAGCCGTGTTCCGAGGGTGGTTCCCTCAAGTGGGAACGGATCCCGACGTCCTGAGCGAGGAGTATCGTGATGTACGACGGGCTCGGTACATCACGCTAGTGGTCTTTGTTGTAAAGTACAAGTTTCCGCTGCAAGACTCGTGGGTCGTTAAACTTCATTAATGTATTATGTTTCCGCTGTACAATGTTTGTATTTCGAAAACCTGGTTGTATTATACCATGATGTATATACTCCGGCTTGTATGAGATGATGTTTCTGTTGTAACTCGCTTCGTCGAGTGTCCCTCTCGTACCGATTCCTGGGTGTCCCGGAGGGGATGTCACAGCTGGTATCGGAGCGGTTCGGAGGCAACAGTTCATCGAGTACAAGCTTGTTTTCGAAACTTAACACGTTTAGTGCGTTTAGAACACGAGAGAGTACGAGCCCTATAAGGATGTAGAATAGTTAGATTTTTACTAAGTGTTCGATGTTTGGGTTTTGGGAAAGTGCTAACTATTCGTTGTAGTTTTATATACTATAGTACGTATAGTTAGTTTATCGAGCATGCATCATGTCATATTGAGTGCTATAATAAAAAGTCGGGGTTATACTTAGTTAGTATCGTAGTGTAGAGTTAGTTTCCTATGGACGGTTCTAGAAGAAGTTTATGCGAGTGAAATGGAAGGCAAGCGGAACTCTTCCACCGAGGCAATGGAATGAGTAATTTCAAGATCTTCATCTACAGATGATTAAAGGCGATCGGAGAGAAGGATGATCAGGTGGAGTAATCACTCGGAAGCTGAAGCTACTTGGGAACAAGAGGAATTTCTTCGATCCAACTACCCCGAATTCTTTAGTACCGTCGCTTAGTCGTCTCGACCGCGAATCTCGGGACGAGATTCCTGTAAGGGGGAGGGCTGTAACAACCCTAAATACAAAAGTGCATGTTCATGTCATTCATCGAGCATATCATCTTGTGCATTGTGAAAATATTGAACTTTGTTAAAGAAAATGCACATAAAATATCAAATCAGCTAAGGAATAAAGGAAATGCTTAAAAAGAAATAAAATAAGAAGAAAATTCATGTTTAACATTTTCTTTGGCTTAAATATCATAAATAAAGATTTTACAAAACTATCCGGAAATTATTTTGCTTTGTGAAAATAAGTGCAAGAAATAAACAAAGCTTTCCTTTTTAATTTAAACTTGAATTTTTTATTTCGAAAACAGTTTGGAATTTTAACCTGGACCTAAAAAGAAAAGTGCTTAAAATACTTTCAAATACCTCCCTGAATTTTCGCGGAATTTTTTCGAGTGTCGGAAGTATGCTTTTTAATTAGTCAAAACAGCGAGGGTGTTTTTGTAAAGTAGCCGGAGCCCACCGGTCATTCTCTTCCTCCTCTATCTCTCCGAACCGCTCGACCGCACCGCCTCTCGGCGCCACCGCAGCTCGCCGGGCCGCGTGCCTCCCCTTTCCCTGCGCCACGCAAGCTCCTCCTTTACCGCCTCAAACATCCGGACGTGGGGATAAAGCATGGCCCGAGCTCCCCTCCTTTTTCCTCTCTGGTTTTCTTCCCACCCGGACACCACCGCCACCCGCGCCCTGTCCTCCACCCCGCTCGGCCGCCTCCGGCCACCTTTCCGGCAAGCCACCAACCCCAGCCCGCGCCGCACGCCCATGCTTGGAGCTGCGCCGGTCTCCATTCCCGACGAGCAGCCCTAACCTCGACGAGCGGAGCCGTTTTCCCGAAGCCGCCATCTCCGACGTGTCCGGCCGCCGCTCCAAAATTCTTCCGCTCCGGTGCGTACTCATCCCCCTTTCTTCTTCCATAATGTGCGCAATACTATTCTCTAGTATCTCGGCCACCTTTTGCTTCCATTTTTCCCACCACGTTGGCCGGAATCCGGTTTTCCCAGAGTCCGACCGTCGATTTCCCGCGGGCCTCCGATGCGAGCCCTGTTCCGGCCATCCGGTGCGTCCACCGTGTTGGCGCCGGTGTAGCCCTTGTCCCCGTGATGCTTTAGGAAGAATCGGCGGGGGATTTCATGCACCGTGGGTCGCGTGCGACATCGCCGAACGCTCGGTGGAGCCGCACCTCGCCGCCGGCGTGTCTAGGGTGGAGCTCATGTGAGCGCGTCGGTGCTAGAGAGGTCGCCTCACGCCGGGAGCGTTCCGGAGGGTCCGCGGCGAGCTCGGAGCTTCCGGACCATCTCCGGCGACCCGCCGCCGCAGTCCGGCCGCTCGGCGCCATGGCGCACGAGGCCGAGCCGAGCCGGCCGCGCTCGGGTTGTTGGGCCGGAGTGGGCCGTGGAGTCGCGGAGACGCCGGTTGGGCCGGCTTCGTTTGCTGGGCTGCCGACCGTTGGGCCGGTCACTTTCGGCCCGATGGCACTGTTTTCCTATTTTCGAATTTAATCTTTTTCGAATTGATTCAAACTGCAAAATTCATAGAAAATTCAATAAAATTTAGAAAAATGTCAAACCAACTTTGTTTAACTCAGAAAAATGAGATCTAACCATTGGTGAAATAAAATATGTATTTTTAGTAATTTATTTTTATTAATTAATAATTAGTTACTTTCTTTGATTGAAGAAGAGCTATTATTTTATGTAAATAAAATGTTTAATTATGAAAAATGATTTTTAATTAATAAAGGAGATACTGCAGACGAAATTAATAATAAACTTTATTGTTTTTTCCAAAATTAAATTTAAACAATGTTATTTTATGTAATCCTAATCTATTCTTCTTTAGTCACTTAAAGTAATTAGTTAATTACTGCTTAATAAAATCAGAAAAATTCCTTAATTATTCAACTTAAGTAATTAGTAACCTTAATTAAGAAATTAAGGGAACAACATTAATTAATGTTGATCTTAATTAAACACTCGTTAATCAGCTTAAGTAATTGTTAATTACTTGTTTAATAAGTAGACTTATCTTTAACTCGTTAATTAACCAAGGTAATTAAACGTTAATCATTATGTTAATACAAGGCTTAATTCATGAACTTTTGCATCCTCTCATCATATGCATTCATGCATACATGATCGTGATTCGCGATGCGTTGTCTGGTCGACTAGGTTCGAAGTGATCGAGGTTCCACCCGAGGCGAGTCGGAGCCGGAATCTCGAATCGACCCAGCCGCCGAGGAGATTAACTTCGACCAAACTCAAGGCAAGCCCCGGTGCATCCTACCTATGTTTTAAATATTTTATTTTCTCACATAGTGCAGTTATGCTTGTGCATTAGGTGTTAGGGTTTGGTTGACACCCTAGATGCATGAGATAGGTTTCCAGTTGTATATCCTATACTTGGTACAGGTAGCTCGATAGAGGCTAAGCTTAATCCATAGTGGCAACGGTAGCTGGTTAGGGCACTTAAAGCATGGAGGCTTTAAGCGTTTATGTGTGGACACTAAAGATGATGAGGTGAGAATGTTAATGAAGTTGAGACCGGACGGGCCCCGTAGGAGAAAGGGCAAGACGGAGATGAGGTCTTGCAAGGTGGTAGCCCCGTCCGTGTCGGTCAAGGACCGTACCGTTGTCGGCTTAGTTGAACAAGTTTGAACGTACCGCACTACATGCTGGTATCATGGGCCCAGCAAGCTGATGTACCCTATCGCCCCGAGAGATGTAGCGTAGCCAGCTCTCTTTTATCGGCTGTCGGTGAGAGGATAGTCTCACGGGAGGGAGATGGGTCGACCACGAGGATAGTCGTGGAGTCGCCATACTCCCGGGGAGTTGGAAATGGCTAGTCTGCTGTCAGGTGCTAGCGGGAAAGGTTGTCGTATACGATCGGTGTGATGCGTATACGTCGTGTAGTCGGGTTTTGCCAGCTGGTATAAATCGATTCGAATCGCTGTCCCTCGCAGTAATGAGTACCGCTTGTTTAGCTCGTCACATCGTAGTAATCAACTGAAAGATGAGGTTGAGAGATGAAAGGATTGTTGGTCACAAATGATCTTTTCTTGCAAACTTGATTGCAGTAGTTGTAGACTGCAAAACCTTGTTCTCTATTGAACTTAACCTGAGCTAAAACTTGAAAGTAAGGATCAACCATTAGAGCTGTTTTCGCAAAAGAGTCAACTCCACAGCCAGAAAGCCTTTGCATACTAGGCGTCGGCCTTAGCGTGCCTGTTGACGGGTCAGTCTTGCTGAGTATTAGAATACTCAAGGTTTGTTTGTTATGTTTTTCAGGACCGAGTCGTGCTTCCACGACTGTCACGGTAGTGGTCCGGAAGAGGAGCCGTGTTCCGAGGGTGGTTCCCTCAAGTGGGAACAGATCCCGACGTCCTGAGCGAGGAGTATCGTGATGTACGACGGGCTCGAGTACATCACGCTAGTGGTCTTTGTTGTAAAGTACAAGTTTCCGCTGCAAGACTCGTGGGTCGTTAAACTTCATTAATGTATTATGTTTCCGCTGTACAATGTTTGTATTTCGAAAACCTGGTTGTATTATACCATGATGTATATACTCTGGCTTGTATGAGATGATGTTTCTGTTGTAACTCGCTTCGTCGAGTGTCCCTCTGTACCGATTCCTGGGTGTCCCGGAGGGGATGTCACAGTCCGTAGTTCGCAGTGGTTACAAATACGGCCTTCAGAGCGATGCCCTAGCAGAACTGCCGTCAGTGCTCCCAGCCCTGGATTTCGTGCGTGATTTGAGTTCGCAATCGAACTGGCACCGCATCCATCCGCATGGCGCTTGCACTTGCCTGAATCATGCGTAAGTGAGTCCGTGAGGAAACGTGTTTGTTTTAGTGTTTTTTCTGCCTAACGTTATAACTATGTATGAGTATACATGGTTATTATTTTTTGGCCGAGCACAACCGGCCTACCCTGTGGGCCGCGTGTCCATGACATCACTTGGAGGAGGGCGAGCATCTGGAAGTCTCTGCCACCCTTCCACCCACGGGCCCAGATCCTCACCCCTTTGTTCGCGATCTAATGTCCGTGCGCAATGGCCTGCTACCCTTAGGCGCATCATCGCCAGCAGCAGCAATGTGGTCTGTCAGTGTGTATGTGACTTGCTCACCGGCAAACCTCGTCATTCTTCAGTGGCTCGGTTCTGCGGTAAGGGAATCAAAGGTTCCATATGTTCTCCACTGCTGCCACAATGAAGCAAAATTGGAGCTTTGAGCGCACTGATTGCTTCCTGCTCATAGGTAACTATTGCAAGATTACCTACATTCGTCATGCCACACGGCAAACTCTGGCTTTTTCAGGGAGTGTCATGAAGGGGACACCTCATATACCCTTGATAATGATAGAGTTAACACGATGCACGTCCGGACATGATAGCGTTAACATGGCACTGTTGGCAAATCAAAAGTAACTAGTGAGCTGATTCCAAGCCAGGAGACGGTACACGCAGGTGTTCATGAAGTCAGCCGTGCAGGGATTTGCACATCCAGGACAAGGTGCTGTCGAAGATTGTAGGAGCATGTTCAGAGTCTTGTATGCAGTAGCGTAGGGGTTAAACCAGTTGTGATCCGGCCCTTGTGGCAAGTATTGGAGTGCGCCCGTTTCAATACCAGGTCATGTAGTGTGTATGCCAATATGCAATGTTGTAGACGCAATGTGGAAGGTGCTAGGCCTCTTGTCACCGGGAGGAGGCCGTACCATGACGCCCCAGATGTGGCGTGTTCGAGGATGTTGTCGTGACGTGGATGAAGGAGGTGAGCAGCATCCTGCGGCAGGGCCTGAGCAACTCTGTGCCCCAGGTCAATGAAGGCAGTGACCGAGGATGGTGGATCAGTTTCTGCAGTCATCAGGCCAGCAGAAGCAGGGTAGGAATGGCCGATCAGCTATGAGGCATCAGCACTGTTTGCACGCACAGCCGAACAATTCAAGAGAATCCTGTGCCCCGGCGAGGATGGCAACAACAACATCATGTTGAAGGGTCAAGACATGTTACGCCACTGCATCCATTTCTGACATGTCATGACCCTGTTTCTACCCTCAGGGATTTGTTGGTTCGTCCCTAACCACATTCATGATGCCGCATCTAGGCTCAGTCTAGCAGGATATGGACATCCAGATACCTCCCATTCCCAAACTGTGAACTCTCTCTGCACCACATGTATGTGTCTAGGTCTAGCCGGTAGATTTAATCTTCCTGCTACTACATGCTCTAATCTTCTTGCTACTACACGCTCTCAAAATCTCGTATTTTCATTAGTCATGTGTACTTATGGCTAGTAGCTCAGACAAAGGAACCGGGTGAAACCAGAAACAATACGCGCCTATATATACTATTCAAAGTTGACAACTAACATGTACTGTGCAAATAAAGTTGAATACGTTTAACTTTCAAAAAAATTGATGGGTTGGTGGGCTTGACGTGCATGATCTACAAATCTATAATACCCCCAGGATCATCATACTTTGTAAAACTATAAAATTCTTCCTGTTTCGTAAATATACAACTAGCACATATAGTTGGCAATTTTCTGTTTTTTTTCTGACGTATAGGTTAATTTTTATCCTTCGCAATCAATCGCCATCACCACTAGCAAAACTAATTAATCCATTAGTGATCAAATGAATTCTACTATGCACATTGGTAATACTTGGAAATTATTGGTAATTAAAGATGATAATTTCATAAAGAAATCCATTATTCAGTTTGGGGTTTTTTTTTCTATTTTAATAAATCAAAGCATGGTTAGGGAAAAAATAGTTTATCACGTGCCACATATATATTGTGTATCCTGGATGCAAAAAAAAATGTCGGTGTTAATTCAAACAAAAGAGTTCCTTGCAAATTAAATTTCCAAGCAGCTGAGCTGCAGTCCCTAGAGAGGAGAAGACAAAGGAAGACCTCTCCATATATTATGCTTTGATTACTGCAAGTGCTAATCTGAGGTTCACATCGTCCGCCAATACATTGCAGAGGTGGTGCTCCTCGTCCACCGGATTCTTCCTCTCTGGCAATTTGGAGCTCTTCAGCCGCTGCTGCATTATTACAGCTATTGGTGTGCCGGCACGACACACTGGCTCTTTTACGTACGGCAACAATAGTTATGGCCCAAGCATGCACACCATGGATGTGGACGTCAAAACGGGGCGCATATCTACAGTCAAGCTCTGGATGGCCCCTTTTAAGTATGAATCTTGGTTTGGCCTGACCGACCAAGAAAGGTCATTTGCTCTTTCTGTAAATAAAACGCGTGGTCAGCTATTGATCAGGACCCAACCAGACGGGGATCAGGATGGCAATGCGGCGGTCTAGCAAAAGTCGCTAAAGCTATCCAGGTCAGTTATCCCTGGATTTTACAAGCTGAGCATATTATATGTGTTTTGGAGAGAAGCAATGTTGTGCTCGCAGCCAACTGTTCAAACTTCAATCATGCATACCTGATCGACCTCAAATCTGGGTCTATCACATACACCGAATGGAGTTCATCATACTATCATAAGACAACCGTGCCTTGGGAAATCAACTGGCAGGCTTTCCTCAAGTCTAGGCTCGGTCTCTGGCTGTAGCTGGCTTGCACCTCTGCTCAAAAGTACACTGCAGTACACACTGATTTTGATCATTATTTGGCATTAATTTCACAACTATTTTTTCTTTTAATAATTGTTTTTGCTAGTTTTTATTATAGGCCTGGTGCAATGAATTAATTATTCAAATGCAAACTTAGTCCTAGCTATTGTCTATGAATAGGAAACCTTGATTGTCGAGCAGAGACTTATGCTGTGAGTCCATAGATAAAGATCGTTTCGTCTTTACAAGTGTTGATATGCCCGTTCTATTGTCCAAATTCCCGTGCCAGTGTTTCCACGGGTGAAACTACTGTAGTATTGTAGTTACTAGTTTATGTACCTTCTGCTAAATAGTTTGGAGTTCAAACTTCAGTGCTGAAGACACGAACGACCTCCATTCAGGAACAATCACATGGACATAAATACAGTCTGCCATTCTATGATAAGACAGCTATGCCTTGTAAAATTGACCGGCAAGTGTTTTCCATTCCTGTTAAGAACGATGACGAAACAACGATGAAGAACAAAAGATCAAACCACAAGGGACACAAGGATTTAACGTGGAAAATCCTTCCAATAATGCGGGACGGAAAAACCAGGGACGCCAGCCAGCAAATACTTCACTATCAAGAGTCGGGATTACAACGCCTAACGGCGGCTTAGAAGAATACGATCGTGTATCACGGGTGAAAATCCTAAAACGAGTATATGTACCGACCAAGCCTCCGGCGAAACCAGAACGACGGGCCTCCGCTTCGCTCCGTCAGAAGTCGGCCTCCCATTGTACAGAATTTGGATCACAACTCAACAATTCCTATATTGGTCGATGGCTGTAGCTGGGTTGCGGACCTTAGAAGAGTGCACTGCAGTACTGCAATACATATTTTGATCTGTGGAATTTTCAAAAAGTTTTGTCTTTTTGAATTATATTTTCCACCTTCAAACGTAAAAATAGGAGCTGTTGGGTGCAACACTCCGAGGCGTGAGCGTGGAAATAGGAGCAGCGCATCTGAAAATGCACTCAAGAGCACCATATGGAGACCGGTGTAGCACAACTTGTGTTCAATTCACTAGTTTTAATGGAACCTGCTCGCAGTCCTAGAAGTTTGTTGAAATAAAAGTCATTTGAAGATTCATGCAGTCCTACAAAGATTGTTTTTAGCTGATGTATTTTTTAACTTGTGTTTCATTTGAACGAGAAACGTATTTTTACACTCAAGCAATGAATTCTACATATTCAAGTCCATGAATGCATTTGATGAACCACCAACAAATGTTGTTACTACCTCTCAACAGCTTCCATCTCTTCCGGCCTGCTCTTACTTTTCTCGTGAGCTCTTAGCTGAGTTAAGCACTGGGATCACTACATTTTGATGATTGGATTTTGGGAAATGGATGACACTGTTTTAGACCTGGTGGAACAGTGGAAGAATGTATGCGTGCCTAGCACCCCACATGGAGTTGTCGTCGAGATCCTTGCACATTCAGTTGGACCTCAGTCCTCGAGTTCTTTGTCCTCATGAGAGCCGTATCAACTGTATGGTCACTCCCGATGCATCCCTTTCTAGAAACATGTCACAAGTCGAACGCAATAAACAGTGCATCCAAGCCTATGTTGTATACAAACTGAGAGGAGCCTTTCTGTTTGTTAGTACGTATTTATAAACTTAGGATGGGAGACATATCATAACACTTACTTTTGTTCTTCATCCATTGTTCAATTTGTCTGTAAATTGTAAATGGTAACGAACCGTATGTCCAAAAAAATATTTTGAACCGCCAATATATTTGGCATTCAAGTAATAGTGACCTCTACAAATAAATGCAGCGTCCGGTGAATGTAGTTGAGGAACCACCTATATATATGTTTGTACCCTAGATGTAAACGTCAATACAGGACGCATATGCACAATTGTGCCTCCTCGGACCCTTTCATGTTCCGATCTTGGCTGGCTCTAAGTAACTAACACTACAACAATAACCCACTATGAGGACGGGCCAAAAATCACTATAGCGATGGGCAACACTGCCTGCCGCTACATGGATGATACTAAAAATAATAAAATTGTAGTGGTACAAGCCAACATCAACCACCACTAAAATAAAATAGAAAAACAAAAAATGGTCGGGCCAACATCGGACCCGGTGCCGGATGTTGGCGCCCCGCTGGATCCACAGCCCGCGCACCGCCCGTCGTCGCGCGAAGGGGGACGGACGGATCTGGCCTCCGTGCACCACCACCACCACCTTGCCCCTCCTCTAGCTGGATCTGGCAAAAGTTGACTAGGGAGACGAAGGGGCACGCTCCGACACCCTACCTTTAGACAGATCTGGCCGATGTCAGTGAGGGATACGTGGGGGTGCGCACCGAAACCTCACCTCTAGCGGGATCTGGCCGACACCAGTGTGGGAGAGGAGGGGTGCGCGCTGGCACCCCTCCTCCAGGCGGATCTGGTCAAAGCCGGCGAGGCGCACCACACACACACACACAGAGAGAGAGAGAGAGAGAGGCGGGTGGGAGGAGTGGTGGGAGCCGAGTTGGGTTTTTTATCGCCATCAACTATGAAAATAATTAAAATATCTATATTATATACTTTCTTTATACGTCCCTCCTACATGTGTTCAATACCCTAGCGTAATATTGGCCTCCACCTGCAGGAAGGTGCGACGCCGCCGTGGTCAAAAGAAAGCACATCCTCCAGTTCTGCCCTGCCCCTGCTGTAGTTCCTTGATGTTAAGATAATATGCGGAACAAATAGCCATAAAAAGCAATGGAAAGAGCTGACATGGGCTAATTAAGCTGTAAGAATAGTTACATATATGTGCACAGATGGCTAAGTACAATCTTCCGTAGGTGCACGCTTCCAATGCATCTAACTGAAGATTAGACCTGTTTAAGTTGAAACTGAAGTATTTCACAATAGCAATATATTGTTCTGATTTATGTTTGTGGGTGAGAAATAGAAATGTTTCAAGTTTGACCCGTTTTACAGTGCATGTTACCACCTGAAACACCAAGGTAGTAACAGATGAATCCGGCCCTTGATTATCAAGGTCAATGAAGTAATTTCACATCAATTCTAATTAATTGTGGATTTGCCACCGTGGGGTAAATCAGTCTTTCTCTCGATCCAATATAGTTTTCAGTTGGCAGAATGCATCTTCTACCGACCCCGACGCTGACCCCACCGCGAGCCCCAACGCGGCCCCACAGCAGTCCAAGGCGCGAGCGCCTCCGGGCCGCAGACCAACCCTGACGCCGCCCCACCCTGAGCCGATCACGCCACCGTCTACCCCAATGCCCCCACCACAGTCCAAAGCGCGAGTGGCTTTGGGCCACGGACTGAACCCGACACCCCACCTTGAGGCAACCCCGCCGCCGTCTACTCCGACACTGCCCCACCGCATGCAGTCCAAGGTTTGAGCGGCACCGGCCCACGGACCGACCCCGGTGCCGCCACCATCACCGTCCACCTCTGGCGCGCGCATGACCCCTGTCACCACCATCGCCGTCCGCGTGCATCTCCTGCATCGCCACTTCTGCCGGCTGAACACGGTTGATTTCCCCTTCCCGCATGCGTGTCGACGGCCGCCACCGCCACGGCGGTCCACGGCGCGCGGTCCGGGCGCCGGCTCCTGTCCTTCGCCTTTCCTCCTTCCCTGCAGCCAGAGCACCACGGCGTCTCACATGGAGCTCCGTTGCAGTGTGGACGCTGGGGGATCTAGCTCTCCCCCGCCGTTCTGATTTCATCCCCCCCCCCCATTCAGCCTCCTCCCACGGTGACGACACGGATCTGGCTGGAGTGGCCAAATCCTCGGTGCGATGTAGCCACCTTCATCCCATGGCACGCGGCTCCTCTGTCGATGGCGACCCTAATGACGAGCGAGCGGTGCACGGGCAGGGGACGGCAGCGATGCGTGAGCATCAGGGGCGAGGGCAGGCGGGGAACGGGCGACATGTGCGGCAGCGGCAGAGCTTTTCATTTAAGTGATGAAGATGAACCATAAATGGGATGAACTAGAAATTATTAGAGATTTTCATTTCTTCTAAGTGATTTGAATTTAATTTCCTATTAGTTGTTTAGTCTTAAATGTCTGCCATTACAATTTTGTTCCAAAAATATCCATACCATCTGTTACGACTTTAATTTACCACTTATTATCACGGTGGGAGTTCAGTGGTAACAATCCATCTAGATCGTTGGATTAGAGAATGAATGGCCCATGTTAATTGTAGTGTACCGTAAAATTGCTCTCAAGTTTACGGCGGCATGCTTAAATTAATTTTGTCATGATGTCGGCAGATAAAAAAGTTAAATACATGAAGTGGGCACCAAATATCAAAACAACTCAGCTTCTTTCTTTTCTCATAAAGATTAAGAAATCCATGAGAACCTTTGTAAGCTTGAGACAACAGCTTCGAGGAATCAGACTATATACTGGGTAAAAGAATCACCAAGTCTTGGGCAATTTGTACGGTTCCCTCTCCAGTAATTCAATTTGTATTTTACTTTCCTATCTAACTTTCGATATGTCCATGCAGTGTTTGCATAACCCTATCCCTATAAGATTCTTCAAAGACTAAGTCGACACATGGGTATGACACTGTTCGTGGTTGGGTTCGTGGATGGGTACGGGTACGGGGAGAGTCGATATTAATCTACTTATATATAAAAGATCCAACCCAGTAGCACGTCTTAATGACTATTTCTTTCAATCCATGTTGCGCCACGTTATCATAATTAATTTCTTTTGGATGGCACATAATAATTAATTTCAACCATTAGATAAAGAATGGATGTTAGAGATTAACACAGTTAGTTCAAGATTATAATTTTAAAGTTAATATCTTTTCGTTCCGCTACAACGCGCGGGGTTATCAACATATAATTAGTAATGGGTGTAGTCTGTGGATGCCAAGAGCTTTTAAACTACTGTATGTGGCAGTGGAACACATGAATCGTCTATGATGACCTCTTGGAGACATCCTGCTACTTCTCTCACCAGCATGGACACGTACACTATGACTTTGGGCAACATGCCAGGCGTCGCGGACATGGTGTGCCTCCTAGGCGCACCGGAGCATGTACATGCCACCGACCATGGCGGAGCTCACGTACGGCCCATCGCTCGTGGTATTCACCGCCTCGAGGAGCCTTTTGTTGAGCTCGTTTTTCACAACGTGATAGTTTTCTCGTCTCCCCGGCATGACAAGGTGGGAAGCACGCCAGTGCGTACCGCCTCTTGGCTACCACATCGATGCCGTGCTCCTCTGAAGCCAGGACCTTGAGGACGATGACGTCATCATGGTCGGTGCCGAGAGCGCAGACGTGTCCCCTCTCCAATCGCGTCGTTCGTATCTCATGGAAGTTTCCCATCTGAATCCCAGCTACGCGAGCGGCGAGCCGCCTTGCGGAAAGCGAAGTGAGTCTGGTCGGAGCAATAGACGACTAGATCACTGATCCTGCCCTCGCCGATCTCGGCACGCTTCCGATGCTTGGCGGCGACGAACATGCAGAGAATGGCCTCGCACGAGATGGCCATCAGCGTGCCACCACCACCTCTGGTGAACAGCAGGGTCTCCACTAAGTGGAGCGCTTTGCCCAGCCAGTCCATAATCACATGGGAAAAAAATTATCGGCGATAAAATTTTAAAAAATCTTTTAACCCCGTTTATCGGTGAGATCTGGTAATTTTTTTTATCTCCCGAGATCTAAATTTTAGTAGCCCAGCCACATAGAAGTGTGATATTCTCTCATTTCTATATTTCTTTATGCATTTTTTCTATGTTAAACCTTATAGACAGTGTGTATAATTTGTTAGACAATTTAGAAAAAAAAATAAATGTTCTAATTTAGACCGATAAATTCTCCGTTAAGTCTGACAAGTCCGAAAAATTATCCGGTAAAAAAGACCTTGCAACCACCATCTCGAGCTCGGTGGCGGCCCGCGAAACGGCCCATGTGAAAGGCATCACGTTGAGGCCAGACGCGAGAGCCTCTTGGAGGGCACAGATGGTGTTAGTCGACGCCGGGAAGTGCACGAAATGGCGGGGGCTCTCCCAGTGCGTGATACCAGGTAGGATGAGATCCTCGATCTCGGTACCATCGACTCTGACGATGCTCTTGCTTGGATAGTCAGGGTTATCAATTCTAGCAGTGACTGCCTGAAGCATGGGAGTGTACAACTGGTGGTTCAAGTTAGCGCACACTGCCTGGGTAGCATGTAACAGGGGTAAGAAGGTTAATTAATATATAGGCTAGAGTGGACAGAAGCAGGTGGCGAATATTGATAGATGGAGTTACATATTTGGGGATATTGGGGCATATGACGAATAGCTATCTATACTATCCAACAGGATATTGGAGCAGGTTTTGGTTAACACAGAAAGTATTGATACATGGAGTTACATATCAACTCTCTTCTAACAGATTTTATAAACACCGTTTCAATGGGCGGACGTGTTCACCTCTACTCAAATGGGATCGGAAAAGTAAATGTATACCAAAAATACAATTCTTCATTTGTCTTCTCAAACAACATGCTGATAACAAGAAATCAAAATCTAGAAAATCAGGATAATTATTAAATCGTGATAGAATCTACTGTGTTCCTACTTACTACAATTTTTTTGGTGTCCTAAGTATATACTTCTTCAGACACTCAAGACAATCCTTCCTAATAGTCTGTACGTTCAAATAATTGTTCCACATGAACCATCACAAGAAGGCTCTGGAATTCTTTTTTTTTTTTTTTTGCGAAGGAAACGCTTTGGAAATCAATTCTCCACAGTATCAAATTTGAGGTATCCTTATAGATAAGTTTTACAGTGCGTCCGAACAAATGCATGCCATCCATTTTCTTCAATCTGATGGCAGCTACCACCTTCTTGATACATGTGGCGATGCTCGCTGTCATAATTAGCTTCGCTTTATAGTTCGTGCAGTTCTGTGTGTAACGCCCGTGTCGAACAACTGGAATCATAGTTTCTTAGCTTTTTTTTGTCATAAAACAAAGATTGGCAGTCATTATGATTCGTGCAAATGAATTTTGCGAAGCAGAACGAATTAATAAAATCAAATATATAGAAAAGAACTATGTTAAACCAGGCTACCGGCTGGTAGAAAATCGAGCACACATGACAGTTACATTAGGATTGAATGAAGGAAATCAAGTTAATTAATGTTACATCATCTGGATTCTGCAAAGTCCCTCGCCTTCAGGTTCAAATGTAGGTGTTATGTTTGGCTCAGCCCTGAGACAAGGCCAGTAGGGAGAAGCTGACAAAGGCCCAGGCACACGTCCCCATTACAGTGTGTCCCGAGTAGGAGAACTTGGAAGAAAGTGGAGGTGGATTAGCCGTGTCTGGTCCGCTGGCCGACATATTCGAGAACGGCATACAGACGCATAGGTCGTTGATCAGTGCTTGCAACGGGAGACACATTATATGCCGTGTGCCAGCGGCACACGGCACAGTTTGTGCTGTGTGCCACACACGGCACACAACTCACGGCATACTTTTAGTCGGCACAAAAACTGTGCCGTGTGTAATTTATCGGGCACACGGTACAGTTATACCCAACTGTGTCGTGTGCCATTTTAGTCCAGGGCACAAAAAAGAGGGAAGACAGAACATCAGCTTGAAAACAAATTGTGCCGTGTGCCAGGACCTTGGCACACGGCACAGTTGCAGTTTGTGCCGTGTGTCATGGACCTTGGCACACGGCACAATAATTCAGAATACCAAAAAAAATTTGAGCAATGCTCTACCACAAAAGATAATATACAGTAGTGTATGATCTCTATAGCCTAATGGAAATTCTTGCACTAGTTTAATCTATATAGTGTATCCTACTGTAAATCTCAAGTGCAAGTAACTAAATATTTAACTTACAGCCAAAACCAGCTCAAATTTTACCTAAGTATCAGAGAGTTTTCATGTTAGATGTGAGTTTTTGTTTCATAATTGGAACAGATAAGGAAAAGTGAATCCACCATCAAATATGTTGTAAAGCCAAGTTCTCATCCAAAAATAGAATTCTCAATTGCATTTCATAGAAAGACAGGACACGAAATATCAGATAAAGTAGATTTGCAATAACAAAGCACATAATAATTACCAAACCAACACTGTGACCAAAAGTTAACTACCATGGATTATTTGGTATCCTGAGCAACTCATAATTTTGCAACGCAACACAGTCAAAAATAAATGCATGAACTACATGTATTCTAGGGTGCATTGAGCATTTAATAATGTCATATAACGCTGTGCCTGGAATAGCTATCCATAATTGTATTTTTAAACTAGCTGTCCATACATATATCAGCAACTCCGGTCATTGCTAGTAGCTATCGTGGCATCAGGCCCTGAATGTGCTAACTAAAAGATCTGTTTACAAAAATCCCTCAGACCCGATTTAAATCACACGCATAGCTGAATCCCTCCACTGCAGATGGGAGCTCTATCCCAGACCAAACCGCAAAGGTTATGATCCAAGGATGGACACCTGCAGTGAAAGAAAACAGCTGTGGTTTACAGTGTCAAACGACACTTCATATCCATAGGTCTTGTCATCCTCACAGGGAACAGATAACAGAACTTGTCCCTATAAAACTAAATTAACATATGCAATTTAGGTTAAAAAGAGCATAAGCCTCAGCAAAGCCAGACAATTTTCATCACAAGTAAATCTGATTCTAGAATAGCACATCACCGTAGGCTTGAATTACAAGGTTACACAACACAAATGGGTTAAGTAATACATGAGCAACTTGCACCAGTGTAGAATCCTGCTTAAGACGAAATATTGTTTCCAGGTTTCATCCCGTGATACAGATATCAGATCTACTCATCAAATGAAAACAAAAAAATTGAGCTCCTTTACGGTACATACTACCACCAGTACCGTATCTGGTGGTACTACGTGAGTACTGGTGGTACTTATAATCTAACGGCTTAGATTAATTTACATCACATCACTTGTACCACTAGTACTATTAGGTGGTACTAATGGTACGAGGGTATTTTCGGAAGAATAAAATAGTGTGTATTATAATAGTTTTGTATTACTTAAAAGAGACTGAATTGTTTCAAAAAAAAGATTGACCAGAGGGAAATGTAATTCAATTTTTTTGAATTCGAAATTTCCCAAATTTCAAATTTGAACTTATTTTTTTGCGAATTTGAAAATTTGAAAATTTCAAAAATAAATTCCCGAATTTAAAGTTTGAATTCAAATTCTATGATTCCAATTTTGAATTTGAATTTTGCGAATTTGAAAATTTTGAATATCACGAATTTGAATTTTGATTTTTTTAGTTTAAGTTTTGCAAATTTCAAACTTATTTTTCTCGAATTTCTCAAATTTGGAAAAAAAATCTTGAACATGGAAATTGAATTTGAATTTTCTGATTTTCAAATTTGTGATTTTAAATTCAATCTTTGAATTTCAAAATTGAATTTTGCAAATCGTGAATGGCAAGAAAACGAAATTTCAATTAAAAATTGTATAATTACTAAAATACCCTAAACAATACCACCAGTACGGTACTGGTTGTAGTATGTACCATAAAATTGTTGAAAAAATTACAAAGAGCAAATCGACTTAAGTCTGATGGATTCAGATGCAAAAGTTTTGTAGCGGTTTCTTACTGCTTGCTCAAAATCACACTGCTCCTCTGGAATTTCGAGCTCCTTGCATACCTCTTTCCGGCAGTTAGCCAGTGTATGAATTTAACAACCAGTACACAAATTAGCCATAATGTTACTCCAACTAAATTGTATAAAACGAAGTTGTGAACAAGAGTATAAAACTACCTTGAAATTCTCTGGAGTAGAGGAGTAATTGAGCATCCCAATTGTCATCAAACCAGAGAATACAAGATTTGGATAGTTCAATTTGACATGCTTTGCTAGCGCAACACATCCGGAGGGATCTACTCCGAATTTCGCTGTAGAATAGGGAAAAAAATAAGTTTTCAGAACTACAGACTTTCAATCTTGACATGCTCACAAGTCACAACCAGGAGAACTGCATTATCATACAGCAAACCCATAATACGTATAAATACTTAACCAAGACTACAAATACTGAGCAGTGTATCAATGCTCAGCACTGTAAGGACCACAGGTTCCAACATTCAGATATTCTGCCATTAAGTTATTTCAGGCTTCAGAGATTCCATAAGTATTGGTGCTTAAGTTCATATTTAAGATTACTCACATTCTTCTCCACTAGTAATCACCTGAAAATAATATACAGTAGTGTTTGATCTTTATAGCGTAATGGAAATTCCTGCACCAGTTTAATCTTTATAGTGTATCCTACTGTAAATCTCAAGTGCAAGTAACTAGATATTTAACTTACAGCCGAAATCAGCTCAAATTTTCATGTAAATCGTCACACGGGCACAACTACCAACATTAAATCCTCTCTAATGAAGCTAATGAAGGGAAATTTGCACGTTCCTCTCAAGCTAAGTAGGAATTTCTTAATAATTACAGAGCAAATAAAATACAGAGAGCAGGGAAGGGAAGAGCAGATAACTTATCATGGAGGAACGCGGAGAGGCCCCCTTGGGCATGTAATCGAAGACGAGCAGCTTCCCCTTTTGGGCCCCAGGTAGTAGGCCCTGAGCGCGAGCAGACTCGTGTGGCGGATCTTGCCAAGCATGTCCGCCTCGGCCACGAAACCCTTGTGGCCCTTGGTGATCTTCTCCCTGAGGCGCTTCACCGCGACGAGGCCATGATCTCTGTCATGGCGCACAACAGGTCGTTCGCCATGAACGCTAGCGGGCCATCGAAGTGGACCAGCTTCCTGCCGGTGGGGAGGAGCGGGGCTGGGGGCGCGGGGCCTTGGGCAACGGCGCTGGAGGAGCGGAGGTGGGTGGGCAGCGGATGGGTGGGCAGCGGGTGGAGGGCGCGCGACGGCGGCGAGGGTGGTCCGCCGTAGGGGCGGTCGGCGGTGCGGACAGATTGGATCGAGAGAGAGAGATAGAGCGGGGAAGGCCGCGTCGGGCACTAGGGACCGGCCGATCGAGGAGCGGGGAAGGCGGGCGTCGAGCAGGCGCAAGGCGGTGGGGACGGCGGCGACGGTCGGCGATGGGGGCGGTCGGAGGCACGGGAGGGTGCGTTTGGCGAGATTGGGTCGAGCTGAGAGAGATTGGGTCGAACGAGAGACAGAGAGATTGGATGCAGCCTAAGTTATCACGCCCCCTTGTGCCGTGTGCTAGATCCACGACACACGGCACAGACTATCCATGCCGTGTGCCGGCACACGGCACAAATTAAGTTTCTTTTTGTATATTTCATTTGGTCAAAAATTATTTACAAATTTTTGATATATTTATAAAATAACGTATCAAAATGCTTCAAATAGATAATACCACAGGTTTAATGAAGAAAACCTATTGTTTCATGTATTTTTCTCCTCAACTTTAATTTCAATCACTAAAACCCTATATTTGTTAAAAAATTAAAAAATTCAACGAATCCAAAAAATACTCAAACTCCGCCATGACATATTTCATGTGATGTGTAGCCTACATAAAAAGGGTTGCCTTCAAAATCAAATTTAGCCATCAAATTGTTTCCAAATCATATGGAATCCTTCTCATCACTCATAAACTTCTCTAGAGATTATCAGATTTCTAAGCAACGTAGGTGACAACTTGTGCAAAACATCTTCAACTCTTTACGGTAACATTCATGCATGAAATAATGATGTTAGCACAAATATCATGATTTTTAGAATTTATTTGCATTTTCTACAATTTAAACACCCTTGGACAACATAATATTCGTAATATTTCATGTAAAATATGAGCGACATTTACTCTTTATTGCCTGTTTACGACCTCAAATCGATCTTACTAACATGAATATAAAGTTTGCTTGCAACATATTTCAGTATTTCAAACACTTTCAGTTCAAATTTTAATCTTCACGAGAAAATACCAACATTGAAATAAATGCACCGAATATACCAAAATTGCTTAAAAATTCACACATTTGTAAGATAAGGTACCACGTACGGTCTCTATAGTAAATAAAATAATTGGCAAAGGAAAGAGCTAAAAAGTAAAATTATTTTGCCGTGTGCCAAAAAATACACACGGCACAATTGTGTTTGTGCCGTGTGTCCCCCTGTGGCACACGGCATACTGGTGTTTGTGCCGTGTGTCTCGGTTTGGCACACGGTACAAACATTTGGGCCGTGTGCAATATTTATGCCGTGTGTAATCCTGAAGGCACACGGCACAGAAGGATCTATGTCGTGTGCCCGATAAATTACACACGGCACAAATTTTAACACACGGCATATACGTCGTTTCCCGTAGTGTTGGTCTGTTGCTGATGCATCGGCGAACGAGTTTGGGCTTGTGTCCAGGGCGATGCGAGACGTGCAAGAGAAGAAGGCTGTCACATGATGCCATAGGAGTGGCATGGCCAAAGACATCATCATTGGAGCGAACCAAGGACGTGAGGACCAACCAGCGGTGGGAAACGTTGGAGGCACTGCTCCTGCCAGCGGAAGCTGCCAAAGAATGAAGGACTGATCCGCCACCAAACAATTGCTCCCTGGTGAGGATGGCCATTATAATGTAGTTGGATAGGGCCGGGACAAGATCTGCTGCGGCATCCGTTTCTTACATCTCATAACCAGACTTTTGCCGCCGCTGACTCGCATTATCATCCCTATTCGTGCTCATGCTTCTTAGGACATGTTTGGCATGGTTCCGGAGCAAAACTCCAGTCTGGAGCTGCTCCGAACCAGCCAAACAGCCCAACTCCTAAACTCCCGAGAGCAGGTGAACTCCCAAGAGTTGGAGGAGTTGTAAGTACATTTTCGTGGAGCACCTCTTTTGCTGCTCCCAAAATAGAGAAAACGAGACTAGAGTCGATTAAAAAAAAAAAGTTTCGATCAATATCCTCTCACCACCGACGCCCATAAGCATCGCACCTCCTAGCGCCTTCTCTGCATCGCATCTCCCCGTGCACCTTCCCTGCTCGAAACCAAGCATGTCGCCGGCGGCCCGCCCGCCGCCACTAGCCCACCTGCCGCTTCGGACGCAGCTCCCAGCGCGTGTCCTCTCTGACGCAGCCCGTGCAGGCAAAGCCCCGTCCATCCGCCCGTCCTCTCTGCCGCTTCGGACGCAGCTCCCAGCGCCGCGGCCAAGGACGCGACTCCAACAACCGCTGCCAAGATCCACCGAGGACGCGACCTGGTGCCTAGTGGGAAGTTCAGGATGCGACGCCAACTACCGCTGCCCAGGTCCACACGTAAGACGCGACGCGACCCTGGCGAACTCCCTCGCGTGGCTTCCCAAGCGAACGACCACAGCTTCCCTCAGTTTGCACGCAGAGCAGAGAAGGGAAGGTACAAGCATCCATGTGTTTTATTTTTTATTCTAATCTGTCGATTTGATGGCATATTAAATTAATTAATGTTTTGCATTAAGAACTATCTACATACTGAGTAAAAATGTTATGATTTAGATGCCTGAGATTGATTCGTCGAAACTTATATTTCCTTTGAAAATTCAATTTAAATTGGTAATGCAAGACGAATAATACATGCAGCGCAACCAAGGGTATGGTGGTCAAAGCACCATCAAAACTCTGTTTTTGGAGCAGCTCTATGTGCTCTAGCCAAACACCTCCAGAGACAGCTCTAGCTCCATCATAGAGCTGCTTCGGAGCAGAGTTTGGAAGTGGAGCTGCTCTTATGTGGAGTAGAGCCATGCCAAATACGTCCTTAGATACCATGCAAGAGCTTGAAGAATATTGACATCCAGATGCCTTATATTCCCAAACGGCGACCCCTCGGCTACAAATGTACATGCGAAAAAGTCCTTGTATGTGCATGCTCTCCCTCTCACATACTTGCATACTAACTATATATAACTCGAACGTAGTCACGAGTAGAGGCTACAACAGCATGTGCCATAAATATACTTATCGGAGCTGACAACTAACATGCTATGTTTAAGTTTCAAGTGTGGATGTTTGGTTAGTTTTTCGCTGTGCCTGATCCGCATTAACACCAAGGATGAGGTCTTGTGAAGAAAACTACAAAGGATTTGACGAGCAAAGGATGCTGATTACTACAACATGCACTAGACATTTATGTGTACATATCACGATATATATTTTTTTGGCAGGCAACGGATGCACGTTAATGGATGGATATCGCATTGTTAATAACACTAGCTATATTCAGTACAGCAAAGAAGCACTGTAGAGGCACAAGGACTTGAGCGACCCGCACGGGTGATTCGTCAATCGGTCAGTAATTACTTGTGAATCAGGATTATTTAGGTGTTCATGGCATTGACTAGTCTAAGGGCATGTACAACGCCGGCTGCAACCGCGTCTCTATCTTGGCACTTTTGCGCTTAACCCCTGGCGAAGCTCACAGACGCGGCTCCCGTCACCTGGCGACGCGACGCGCTCGTCCCGTTGTCCCAGGCGGAGAAGACGGTGGCGCGCCCGTTGTAGGGGCTCGTCTTCCATAGGCGACGCCTGCTAGATCCCGTGCGTCCGCATGCTCTTCTCCCTCCCCCAGCAGGGCGGACCGGAATTTTCCCCGCCAAAACCATATCCTCCCACCATATCTTCCTCCTCCCGCATCTGCTACATGAGGAATGCAGCTCCTCTCAGTCGATTTGGGTCCGGCGAGATGTCCCCGCCCAACGCAGCTGTGAGGAAGAAGGGGTCAACAGCTTAGGCCTTGGATGCAGTGGTGACGGCCCGAGGCTGCACTCTAGGCCGCGGTGTCAGGGCGGAAGCGGCGGCGGCGGGTCCCTCCTTTGGCCAAGGTGGCGGCACGCCAGGCGTAATCACTAATCCATTATTCCTTGTTATTTTTGTTTGTTCTTAGATGATGATTGCTACATCTCTCAATAGTATGTGGTGTGATTGCTTCTGCTCCATGTGTTGTTGCGTTGAATATTTAGATGGTGATAAAGCCACAAGCTTTGAGTATAAATCTATTAAAAAATATGAAATCTAGTGTTGTTGGGACAGTTGCTGGGCAATCACACGAGGAGCAATATGAATCTATTGAAAAAAGTTCAGTTCACCCATAGCTAGGTGTTCAGTGTGGTGACTGTTTTTTAGCACTGTGATAGAAGTTCAGTTCTATGTGTATGTTTGAAGGTGTTCAGTTAACAGTTGTGGGCATAATTTTTTCCTAGTTGATCATTCAGTTAAGTTCAGTTCCATTAAAACGTGGAATGTTCAGTTGCATTCCTAATTGATCATACAGTCTGACAGTCAATTGTTATCAACTTGAGAACATGATTATAAGTATGAACTATGAAGGTTACAGAGGCCAATCAAAAAGATATTGGTTCTGGAAACTGAACCGAACAAAATGCTTGTTATAATATGAATTTTCTCTGATTACTCATGAGCAAAGTGATATAGGTTGTATGATGCTAGTTACAATATGAATTTTCTGTAGTCACTATGCATTAATATGATTAGTTTATTTCCTGCAGGGACAAAGATGCACCCTGATTCTTTGCAAGTGGTGGTGAATTGTCAACTTTATAAGTGGTGCAGAACTTTGCAAGTGATAAATTTAGATATAGTTGGGTGTCGATGAACACCTGAGTGGCTCTATTTAATTTGTTTTTAGGGTCTGAACTCTGAAGAAATAGTTGGGTGTCGATGAACACCTGAGTGTCTCCATTGCAGCAGAAGGCAGCAGCTTGTTGTTTTAATCTTTTCAGGTATGGACGGCTAGCAGTTCAGTTCAGCACTAGTGAAATTGATGGCTCATGTTTGGTATAACTGATGCCTCGGTTTTGTGGTATACTGATTGCTATAATTTCCTTTAGGGACAAAGATGTTCATCCACCTGGTGGTTTCATGAGCTATTTTGAAAATCAAAGAACAAAACTCTCATTTGGTTGGTGCAAAAATCAATGACAAAGCTGTCATGAGTTGGTGTCATGAATGTTTCTGAAATGCTTAGCTGAATGTGAATTGTGCGTGTGCACTAATAGAATGTGAACTATTTTAGTTTGGCCAAATCAGTGTTACCATTTTTTTGTCACAGTGATAATGTGAATTGAATGTTAATTTGCAGCCCTTTTTGTGACTATAAAATGGAACTTCTTAGACGGCCACACAATGGTGTGCACAAATTTATTTACAGTTGATCTTTACTTATGTGTACAATATTTAATTGTCTGCAGATAATGAAGTCGTCTTTGGGTTGTATGACCTATCTATTCATGTGTCTGGAGCATTTATTAAGAGACACACCCCGTCTCTGGGTTGTACATGCCCTAAGTTTGCACGGGATTAATTTCCATCAACCTCAGCTACAGCAGCGATGGGCCTAATTAAGTCGGCATAGCCTGTGTGGGTCGTGACGTTGTTCCTCCACCTGTCAGCGAGGTGGCATACGTGACTTAGAGATTAATTGCGGCCTGCTGTGGGATTTGGAGGTTGCAGCCTGCAGGTATTTGCATTTTCCTCTTTGGACAGCAGCAGCGGGCGAATGTGGAGCTGGTGAAGACGCAGCGATGACAGCGTTCATGCGGCATCACAGCAGCAGCACCTGAAGTTGGAGCCGCAGAAGAGTATTGAGGAGATTGACGAGGATGAACCAATTAGTATACGGCTGACACTACGGGACATGGCGTATATATATGCCGTGTGTTAAAATTTGTGTCGTGTGTAATTTATCGGACACACGGCACAGAGGATCTGTGCCGTGTGCCTTCAGGATTACACACGACACAAAATACTGCATACGACACAAATATTTGTGCCGTGTGCCACACCGGGACACACGGCACAAACACCACTGTGCCGTGTGCCACGGGGAACACACGGCACAAACACAATTGTGTCGTGTGTATTTTTCGGTACACGGCAAAATAATTTTATTTTTTAGGTCTTTCCTTTACCAATTATTTTATTTACTATAGAGACTGTATGTGCTGGCTCATGTTACAAATGTGTGAATTTTCAGTCAATTTTGGTATATTTGGTGCATTTATTTCATTCTTGGTATTTTCTTGTGATGGTTAAAATTTGAACTGAAAGTGTTTGAAATATTGAAATATATTGCGAACAAACTGTATATTCATGTTCGTAAGATCGATTGAGGCCGTACACAGGCAATAAAAAGTAAATGTCGCTCATATTGTACATGAAATATTATGAATGTTGTGTTGTTCAATGGTGTTTAAATTGTAGAAAATGCAAATAAAGTCTAAAAATCATGATATTTGTGCTAACATCACTGTTTCATGCATGGATGTTACCGTAAAGAGTTGAAGATGTTTTGCACAAGTTGTCACCTATGTTGCTTAGAAATAAGAATGTCTGGATAAGTTTCTTATTGATGAGAAGGATTCTATATGATTTGGAAACACTTTGATGGCTAAATTTGATTGTGAAGGCAACCCTTTTTATGTAGGTCACACATCACATGAAATGTGTCATGGCAGAGTTTGGGTATTTTTCGGATTCGTTGAAATTTTTAATTTTCTTTACAAATATAGGATTTTAGTGATTGAAATCAAAATTTAGGAGAAAAATACATGAAATAATAGTTCTCTTCATCAAGCTTTTGATATTATCTATTTGAATCATTTTGATAAGTTATTTTAAAAATACATAAAAAATTTGTAAATAACTTGACCAAATAAAATATAAAAAATTTAACTTAATTAGTGCCGTGTGCCGGCACACGGCATACTAGCTGTGTCGTGTGCCGGGGATATTGGCACACGGCATAGATAGTCCGTGCCGTGTGTCGTGCATTTAGCACACGTCACAAGGTGACGCGACCACTTAGGTTCGATCCAATCTCTCTACATCTCGTTCGACCCAATCTCTCACAGCTCGATCCAACCCCGTCGGACGCACCCGCCCCGCGCCTCCGACCGTCGCTGCTGCCCCCACCGCCTTGCGCCCACTCGACGCCCGCATCCCATCGCGCCAACTAACCTCCGCTCCTCCATCCCACTCGGGAAAGCGCCGAAGGCGATGACCCGGAGGCGGAGCCCCCAAGCGACCGATAGGAGGGAGGGGCCATGTCTGCTCCCGCTCCCGCGCCCTCGCCGCTACCCGCAGGGCGGCGCCGGAGCCCGCATCCTCACCGCCCGCCGGCACGGTGGCGGAGCCCGTCCCTGTGGAACTCACGGAGTTCTTCTGCTACGAGTGCGAGTCCTCCGTCTCGCTACCCGTGATGTCTCTGCAACGTCAAGTTCCTCGAGCCGGGCCCCAGCCCCTTCCCCGAGATGGAGCCGCCGTCGCCTCTCCCGCCGCATGAGATGCTCCTGGACCTCGAAGAATAGGAGGGGCCCGACGAATTTGACGACCTCGAAGACCCCCAAGACATCGAGGCGATGGACCCCGCCGAGGCCCGCCGCTACATCGCGGAGTTCATCCAGGCCCGCCTCGACTCCGTCGCCGCGCCCGAGGACATAGCCGCCGCCACGGCCGCCACGATGTCGCTTATCGAGACCCACATATCCGACGGGGAGCCGCCGGCCCAGCCCCACTCCATCGCTACTCTCCCCACCGTCGAGGTGTCCGACCCCAACGCGGACTGCTCCATCTGCCTGCAGGACTTCCCCCTCGCCTCCCAGGCCCTGAGGCTCCCCGACTCTGATACAGTTATGTCAGAAGCCCGTGAAGGCGATGGCGACGGCGATGGCTTTTTTGATGGAATCATAGGTCGAGTTGTCAGGTAAACACCTTGGAACACTACCTCTGAAGTTTACTCCTAAATTTGAACCGCTCAATTTTTCATGTATGCCTGGTTGAATAACTTTGCCTAGCTTAACTAAACTGTTCGAGGATGTCGACAGTATTGATATTCATTCATTCTGTGATACTGATAATGTTTTGTCGATCACGCTACATTCTTTGTTTGGTCCAAGGTTTTGTGCTAGCAGAATGTGGATGTGATTGAACTTCCGATTTCTTTTGGAAAGTAGTACACCTCTATTCCGTAAATGCTGCGCGAATCCTGCTGTCCTAATAACAACATTTGCCGAATTTTGTGATCACTACAAAACAGCTATGCACATCGATGATCTTATTGAGGTGCTTTCGGCTATTCATAATCTAAAATTGTTGTTTCTTTTGTTAATTTGCTTGTATTTCCATTGCTCGCTCCTGTAGCTTTCAGGTTGCTTGTCTCGTGAAAGTTTCAGTAGTAAAACCAGAGCTCCTTGTCAGTTCTAGATTGCACAAATTAAACTGAACAATAGTCAATAATATTTGTTTTCTAAAGCTTTAATTTCAGATTTCACTGTACTTATGAGCAGCTCTTGAAAAACAGTTAGTAGTGTTTCTATTTGATACTGATTTGGAAGAACAGAATAGTTGACAATGGATGTTTATTTTCTAATGCTTTCATTTTAGATTTTGTAATCTGCTAATAATAACCTCTGTTGAAAAGATAAGTTTGTCATTCTTAATAACTCAAATAGTACACCGAAAAGCTAAGTTTGTCATTCTGTTCTGAAATGAACTATCTTCCAGGTGCTCCTCATCGGCATCCGTGAACGGGATAGTCAAATGTACGTTCACAGGTTCACATCGTCCGCCACTGCATCGTAGACATGGTGCTCCTCGTCCACCGGATTCTTCCGCACCGAAGAGGGAATCCTCTCTGCAAATTTGAGCTCCTCTGCCGCTGTCGCATTACAACTATTCATGCCGGCACGACCCACTGGCTCTTTTACGGCAACAATAGTTATGCCCCATGCATGCACACCATAGATGTGGACGTCAACACGGGGCGCATATCCTACAGTCAAGCTCTAGTTGGCCCCTTTTAAGTATGAATCTTGGTTTGGCCTGACCGACCAAGAAAGGCCACTACACCACAGCCGAGTATTAGCGACATCATCGGGCACCAACCGTGAGTCGCTAAAAACCTATAACAGACGGTGGGTTGCTAATTTGATATACACCAACAAACGGTGAGTCGTTAATTATTGTGAATATTACCGTCGAACTATCGGTTGCTAAAGCTACTATTCAACATCGTATGGTTGATCGCTAAAAGCAAATGACAAAATTATGGCTCAAATTCACCGCACACACCACACGTAAAACAATTCATTTTTCCCACCGTGCCCGCAAATTTCTCCCGCTCCAGCCTCCCACCCAGGTCTTTATCCACCCAAAAGCCCAACCCACGGACGTTTTCCTCAAAAAAGAAAGAAAAAAACGCTAGCCGCACACATCTTCCGCCGCCGTGACTGCCGGCCGCCTGCTCTCTAGCACGCGCCGGCTCGGTGGAGCGTGGTGTAGTGGGACCTGTGCTTTTTCTGTAATTAAAACACATGATCAGCTAGCTATTGATCAGGACCGAACCAGACGGTTGTCAAGATGGCAATGCGGCGGTCTGGCAAGTCGCTAAAGCTATCCTGGTCAGTTAACTTGGATTTTACAAGCCAAGCATCTTATGTGTTGGGGAGAGAAGCAATGCTGTGCTCACGGCCAACTGTTCAAACTTCAATGATGCATACGAGATCGACCTTGAATCTTGGTGTATCACATACACCGAATGGAGTTGGTCATACTATCATAAGACATCTGTGCCTTGGGAAATTGACTGTCAGGCATTCTTCAAGTCTAGGCTTGGTCTCTGGCTCTAGCTCTCGCTTGCAACTCTGCTGAAAACTGCACTGCAGTACCCACTCATTTTTATCATTATTTGGAATTAATTTCACAACTATTTTGTCTTTTTATAATTGTATTTGCTAGTTTTTATTATTAGACCCTGTGCAATTAATGAATTAATTATTCAAATGCAAACTTTGGTCCTATATTGTCTATCAATAGGAAGCCATGATTGTCGAGCAGACTTATGCTGTGAGTCCATAAATGCAGATTGTTTTGTCTTTACAAGTGTTGATATGCACGTTCTATTATCCAAATTCCATGTGCCAGTGTTTCCACGGGTGCGACTGTTGTAATATTGTACTACCTACGTTCAGAAATAGATGTCATTTTAGCTCCTAGAACGGGAATTAAGAGATGGAAAAAGGTGGGTGCACGGAAAACAAGGATAAGAGAGATAGATATAGAGGTGTGATGGTATGAGAGAAAGGTGTATTGGGAAGAGAATAAGTTGCATTGGGAAGTGAGAATGACCTATAATTGGAGAAAAGTGAGGAAGACTAGAATGACGTGTAAGTGTGAACAGAGGGGGTAGTTACTAGTTAATATACTCCCTCCAGTTCTATAAAACAAGGTGTTCTAGAGTTTGTTCATATTTCACAAAGCTAGTAGTTTTGCAAAGTTTTGTATATTCTTGACGATTTTACCCTCAGTTCGCACCCTCCCGAGGCCTCTCTCGCATGTTCCCGATGCCCAACGATGGCAGGCACCGCATCTCAGGCCAATGAAATTCACTCCCCAAGCCCAAAAAAAATCTAAGGCCATTGAGAATCGAACTCGGTTGCTAAAGGCTTAAAACTTGCTATGCTAGCCAGTCAGGTGGGAGAGAACTCTTGTCCAAGAGAGGGACCGCACCTTATTTAATAAGGGCAAGGATGAAAACTTAAACCATAATTAACTGCTCCTTGGTATGCTAACTGATGTCCTAAACGTCTTGTTTTATAGAAGTGGAGGGAGTACCTTCTTCTGAATAGCTTGAAGTTGAAACTTCAATGCTGCATACATGATCGACGTCCATTCCGAATAATTCACATAGACAGAAATACAGTATGTCGTTCTATCACAGGACAGGTATGCCTTGCAAAATTGACTGGCAAATCTTCTTCATTCCTATATTGGTCGATGGTTGTAGCTAGGGTTGCATGCCGTAGTAGAGTGCACTGCTGTATACACACACATTTTTATCTGTGGAATTTGACAAAAGTTTTGTCTTTTTCAGTTATATCCCCCCTCAAACGTAAAAATAGGTGCTTTTGGGTGTGACTCTCCTAGGAGTGAGTGTGGAAATAGGAGCAGCACATTTGAAAATGCACTCACGAGCACGATATGGAAACCGGTGTAACATAACTCTAGTTTAATTAATTGATCAAAGATATTTATTTTGTTAGTTCAATTTCAATGGATTTTCTTTTGCTGTATGAATTCACTAGTTTTAATGGAACCTGCTGGCAGTCTTAAAAGTTTGTTGAAATAAAAGTCACTTGAAGCTTCATGCAGTCCTACAATTGTTGTTTTTAGCTGTTGTATGCTTGCCATATCGATGGAATATGACCCGCAGCAGAACAATTACATGGGGCGAATGATTCACCCATCTCAATTTCGTCTGCATGCATGGTTGTTCGTCGAAACTGAGTAAAACCAACCAATAACTGACCTATGTATTGTCATCGAAGAACGAAACATAGAACAAGAACCACATCACATTGGCGTTGTGGACCTGAACCTCAACGCATTTTAGACTCTTTCTACAGTCCAGGGTCACACTGGAGACGTACATATTTATTTCCTGATGCCACCTTTATCGTCAAAGCCCTCACAAGTGAAAATCATCATTGGTTGGACAGTACATCCGAGCAATGTATTTGAACCCATATGTTTTTTATTTGTTTATATTTGACCCGAGATTGTCTCTAAAATAAATAAGTGAAACTTATGCTCTCAGGAAGCATTTATAGACAAAACAAGGATGTGCAATACATTTTTGCATTCATCGTGTATTTGTAAATGAATACAAACCACGTATTCAGGATCGGAAAGAAAGAGGGCTGAACGACAAACGTATTTTTACACTCAATCAATGAACTCTACATATTCAAGTCTCATGAATGCATTTGATGAACCACCAACAAATATTGTTACTAGCACTCAACAGCTGCCATCTCTTGCTGCTCTGATTTTTCTCTTGAGCTCATAGCCGAGTTAAGCACTGGGATCCGTACATTTGATGATAGGATCTGGGAAACGGATGACACTTTTGTAGATGGTGGAACAGTGGAAGAATGTATGCGTGCCCACCCCACATGGAGTTGGTCGTCGAGATCCTTGCTCATCCAGTTGGACCTCAGTCCTCGAGTTCTTTGTCCTCATGAGACGCGTATCAACTGGATGGTCACTCCCGATGCATCCCTTTCCAGAAGCTTGTTGCAACTCGAACACAATAAACAGTGCATCCAAACCTATGCTCTTTACAAACTGAGAGGAACCTTTCTGTTTGTTAGTATTTATAAACTTAGGTGGTTGACATATCATCAGAACACTTACATTTGTTCTTCATCCATCGCTCAATTTATTTATAAAATGTAAATGCTCACCAACCATATGTCTGAAAAAAAATTGAACCGCCAATATATTTTGGCATTCAAGTAATAGTGACCTCTACAAATGCAGCGTCTGGTAAATTTATTTGAGGAACCACCTATATATGTTTCTACCCTAGATGTAAACGACAATGCAGGACCCATACGCACAATTGTGACTCCTCGGACCCTTTCATGTTCCTATCTTGGTTGGCTCTGAGTAACTAACACTACAACAATAATGCACCATAAGGGCGGGAAAAAACCACTATAGCGGTGGGCGAGGCTGCCCGCTGCAACATACCCGATAGTAAAAATAATAAAATTGTAGCGGCACGAGCCAACGTCAACCGCCAAAACAAATCAAACAGAAAAACAGAAAACATTTGACCTGGCGGTGGATGTCACCGGCCCTGCCAGATCCGCAGCCCGCGCACTGCCCATCGTCGCCCGGAGGGGGATGTACGGATCTGTCCTCCGCGCACCACCAGCGTCACCATGCCCATCCTCTGACTGGAACCAGCCAACGTCGGCTAGGGAGAGGAAGGGCCACGCTCCAACGCCCTACCTTTGGCTGCATCCGGCCGATGTTAGCGAGTGATAGGTGGGGGCATGCACCGGAGCCTCACCTCTAGAGGGATCCGGCCGACACCAACGAGGGAGAGGACGGGGTGCACACCGGCACCCCTCCTCCGAGCAGATCTGGTCGAAGCCGGCGAGGTGCACCAGAGAGAGAGAGAGAGAGAGAGAGAGAGAGAGAGAACAACAGATGCGGGAGAGTGTGGTACGAGAGAGAGAGGCGGCAGGTGGAAGGAGTGTGGGAGAGAAGTTGGCTTTCTTTTTTTATCACGATCAATTATGAAAATAGTTAAAATATCTATGTTATATACTTTTTTATACGTCCCCTCCTACATGTGTTCGTACAATCCATGTTTTTAGTCTTTTATGATCTATGGAGTCCACTTGCCTTGAGTTGCCCCTCCACCTGCAGCAAGGTGCAACGCCGCTGTGGTCATAAGAAAGCACATCCTACAGTTCTGCGCTGCCTGCTGTAGTTCCTTGATGCTAAGGTAATCGACGGAACAAATAGCCATAAAAATCAATGGTGATAGCTGACATGGGCTAATTAAGCTGTAACAATAGTTACATATATGTTCACAGATAGCGAGGTACAATCTTGATAGGTGCACGCGTCCAATGCATCTAAATTGAAGATTAGATCTGTTTTAGTTGAAACTAAAGTAATAGACAATGGCAGTATATTGTTCTGATTTATGTATGTGGATGAGAAATAGCAATGTTTCAAGTTCTGTGTGTAACCCCAGTGTCCAACAACTGGAATAATCACAGTTTCTTTGCTTTTTCTGGCACAAAACAAAGATTGATGGTCAATATGATTCGTGGAAATGAAATTTGCGAAGCTGAAGGAATTAATAAAATCAAATATATAGAAAAGAACTATGATAAACCACAGGCTACGGGCTGGTACAAAATCTAGCACACGTGACAGGTACATTAGGATCGAATGAAGGAAATCAAGTTAAATTATGATACATCATCTGAATTCTGCAATGTCCGGATGTCCCTCGCTTTCAAGTTCAACGTAGGTGTTATGTTTGGCTCAGCCCTGAGACGAGGCCGGTGAGGAGAAGCTGAGAAAGGCCCAGGCACACGTGCCCATTACTGTGCGTGCCGATTACGACAACTTGGAAGAAAGTGGAGGTGGATTAGCCGTGTTTGGTCCACCGGCTGACATGTTCAAGAGCGGCATACAGACGCATAGGCAGATGATCAGTGCTTGGTGTGTTGCTTATGCATAAGCGACGAGTTTGGGCTTGTGTCTAGGGCGAGGCGAGACGAGAAAGAGACGAATGCCGTCACAAGATGTCATAGGAGTTTCATGGCCAAAGACATCATCGTCCGAGCGAACCAAGGACGTGAGGACCAACCAGCAGTGGGAATTGTTGGAGGCACTGCTCCTACTAGCTAGCGGAAGCTGCCGAAGCGTGAAGGACTCATCCGCCACCAGGCGTTACAATCGCTCCCTGGTGCGGATGGCCATGATAATGTGATTGGGGAGGGCCGAGACAAGATCTGCTGCCGCATCCGTTCTTACATCTATAATGGCCAGACTTTTGCCACCGCTGACTTGTATTGTCGTCCCTATCATCTGCGCTCATGCTTCTTAGATACCATTCAAGAGCTTGAAGCCTATTGACATCCAGATGCCTTGTATTCCCAAACGGTGACCTCTTTGCTACAAATGTACGTGCCAAAAAGTCCTTGTCTGTGAATGGTCTCCGTCTCATATACTTGCAGACTAACTATATATAACTCGAATGTAGTCAGGGGTAGAAGCTGCAACAGCATGTGCCATTTATATACTACACTATAATGGCCAGACTTTTGCCACCGCTGACTTGTATTGTCGTCCCTATCATCTGCGCTCATGCTTCTTAGATACCATTCAAGAGCTTGAAGCCTATTGACATCCAGATGCCTTGTATTCCCAAACGGTGACCTCTTTGCTACAAATGTACGTGCCAAAAAGTCCTTGTCTATGAATGGTCTCCGTCTCATATACTTGCAGACTAACTATATATAACTCGAATGTAGTCAGGGGTAGAAGCTGCAACAGCATGTGCCATTTATATACTACACTCAGAGCTGACAACCAAGATGCTATGTTTATCTTTGAAATGTGGAAGCTTGGTTAGTTTTTCGCTGTGCCTATTCTGCATTAACGCCAAGAATGAGCTCGGGTGAAGCAAGCTACAAAGGATTTGAGCACAGGATGCTGGTGGCTGCAACGTGCCCTAGACGTTTCACGTGTACATATCACGATATATATATATATTTTCTGTGTGTATTATTTTCGCAGGCAACAGACGCACGTTGATGGATCGCACTGTCAATAATACTGTTAGAACTAAACTTAATTAATAACTTAAACAAGATCTCATAGTCGAAACAGATCATATCTAGTATACTAATCTAATGCGGAAAAGATTGGTTCGGCGATTACCGGCACTGGCGTTGGACTCCATTCGTGTCGGTGTAGAGGTCATGTGCTCGATGATGAGGGCGCTGTAGTTAGCCTTGATCTAGTCGATTAGATCCACTAGTTTAAGTTAGTGGTTCGGTTAAGTGTTAGATCTACTCATGTTTAAGTTAAGTTTTATGATCTAGTACTTTCCGGAGGTGATGATTAGTTGTTCTAGTTAATTACAGAGGTAATTATGGTTAAGATTACTAGAACTGTTAAGTTTATTAGTTAATTCATAATTAGATTAAGTAAAGTTAGAGTTATTATTACATAATCTGAGTATGCCATATCAAAGATAAGATAAGAAAAAGCGTTTTGCAAAACCGAATTCAAATCACACACATGCAAACCCTAACCCTAGATCAGATCTAAGTTAAGAACGTGGTCACCACCTCGTATCGACGCCGTTGCGGTCTAAGATCCGCCGTACGCATCAATCTACGCGCGCACCTCGCTGGAACTGCACCACTGCCGTTGGGTCATTGAAGCTCGCCTTGGTGCGGGCATCGGATGTCCGAAGGGGCACCACGGACGCACCCTCGACGGCGCCGCGCGCGACCTAGTCGCACGCGTGCGCCGGCGAGAGGGACCACCATGGCGCCATGACCGGCGGCAGCACAAGCTGTAGACTGTACGTGCGCGTTCGTCCGAGTGCGCAGCTGCTGCTCTCTGCCTCACTCACTCATGTGGTTGCTGCTGCTCTCAGAACAGTGGGGGAGAGTAAAAGTGAGTTAAGATTTGAGTGGCAGGGGACATTGGCTGTATTTAAGTGACTTCAAATCATTTTATACCGTTCATCGCGATCAACGGATGAGACTGACGCGGGTCTAAGCCAACCTCAGTCAGCTGGACCATCAGCTTTCCGGCCTGGCTGCGCGCTTTGCTAGACCACTTCAACGGCCTGTTGACTGGTTGCCTTGGCCCGAAACACTTCGGCCTGCTGTGCGTTGGGCTGGGTGCAGCTCGCTGGGCCGCGCACAACTTATTAGGCCGCGATAGCGCTGCCTGCACAGTTAGCTGGACCACGATCAGGGCCCATGGTGCTGCGCTGGGTTGCTCTGAGTCAACGCATGGAGAACGCTATATCTCCTGTTATGGCCGCACGCACGCACTAACCACGGTAGGTGTCGTGCTGGCCGCATAGCAACGTAATGCATGGCTCTTTTTTTCCTTTAAGTCTAAGTATTAATCCTTGCTAAAAATTGCCCTGTTTAAGCTAAGATAATTATGTTATTATACTTATAAGTTTTTCCAGTATTAATGTTAAATTTAAAGATGAGTTATTTTTTGTTAGTATATTTTAAGTTTAAGTATTGTTGGTGTTTTATTTACGATTAATTCGTAATTTAAGAATTAAATCCACCACTATACTTTGAGATGCCTTTAAATAAATAGAATCACCGTGAAATTTGTTTAGAGTAAACTTGTAATTATTTCGACCACCGTTGTTTAATCATGAGTATTAAGATGAATTTCGTTTGTTTTCTCCACCGATGATGCAAATTGAAATTCAATTGTATGAATTTAATCAGACCACCGTAGGGTCATTTTCATACCCTGTATTTGCATTTCATTGTATATATGATTACTAAACTAAGTTTTATTTTTTCGGTGAGTAACGTCAATGTTGTTGCCTCCTTCGTCAACAACATCGAGCCGCTCAATGGAGCGAACTTTCCAGATCTGGAAGGGCAAGGTCACCACTTGCTTGGCATGGAATGATCTTGATGTGGCGCCGAGGAGTGATCGGCCTGCTGCACCTGCTGCTGGAGCTGACCCTACACCTACTTATGAGAAGTGGGAGAGGTCTAACCACATGGTCATCATGGTCACGCAACAGACCATAAGTGCTGGCATTAAGGGAGCCATCCCCACTAAGACTGCACAAGGAGTTGATCTGATCGCTAGGGAGCTACTAGCTAAGATTGAGGAAACTTTAAGAGCTCTTCTAAGACCTATGCTAGCACTCCCATGATGAAATTGGTGGGGTCTCAGTATGAAGGTACGGTTGGCATAAGGGAGCACATTCTAAGCATATGTGACACGGATATCTATGGCCCGCTCTCCGTAACATCGGTAGACGGCTATGATTCTTTTATAACGTTTATCGATGATTATTCCCGCTATGGACATATCTACCCAATTAAAAGGCGTTCGAGATGTGCTAGAAATATTTAAGATTTATAAGTTCGAGGTTGAGAAACAACATAACAATTCCATTAAAGTAGTGAGATCAGATCGGGGTGGAGAATACTATGGGAAACATGCAACATATGGTCAAATTAAGGGACCTTTTGTTAAGTATTTAGAAGAAAATGGCATAAGAGCGCAATACTCCATGCCCGAAGAACCACAACAAAATGGAGTGGCTGAGTGACGCAATCGTATGTTATTAGATACATAGCATGCTTAGTCATTCTAACTTGCCAGTAGAGCCGTGGATGGAAGATTTAAAGATAGTTGCTCACATTCTTAATCGGGTTCCTTCTAAGTCCGTTCCCAAGACACCTTTTGAGCTGTGGAAGGGGAAGAAACCGTCACTTAATTATTTAAAAGTGTGGGGTTGTCCCACTCGAGGCTAAGTTGTTCGATCCACAGGATAAGAAATTAGACTCTAAGACAATGAGTTGTCATTTTATCGGATACCCGGATAAATCTAAGGGATACCGATTCTACCGTCCCGGTCGTTCCGCTAAGTTCGTTGAGACAAGACAAGCTATATTTCCAGAGGACTCGTAAAGCAGTGGAAGTTTTCCTAAGAGGCATATAAGTCTCGAAGAATTACGGGTTAATCTTATTAATCCGGATTTCCTAGAGCCTACCGAGGTATATCAGTTTGTACCTCTAGTTATTCCTCAAGTAAGTAGCACCGTGGCAGCCACTCAGGTGCAGGAGCCACAGGCGCCGATCACCGGAGCTCGGGCACCGGCCGTTGGAGCTGATGCCCCGAGCAGCTGATGTTTCAGCTCCAGCAGCAAACGCTCAGTGCACAACATGCGCCCGAACCCGATCCTGAACCGGTTGTGGACCAACCATTAAGAAGGTCACATCGGGAAAGGAAACGGGCACTACCCGACATTTATGAGACATATTTAAGTGAGGATCTATATGATGTCGGGAAAATAAGTGACCCTGCCAATTTTAGACAGGCAGTTGAGAGCGAGAATTCCACTAAATGGATTGAAGCCATGGAAGAAGAGCTTAAGTCTATGAGTTCTAATCAGGTTTGGGATTTAGTAGAAATTTCTGATGGAGTCAAGACAGTAGGTTGTAAATGGGTCTACAAGACGAAACATGATTCCAAAGGGAAAGTCGAAAGATTCAAAGCAAGACTTGTAGCTAAAGGGTTTACGCAGAGGGAAGGGACTGATTATAATGAGACCTTCTCTCCTATGTCTACAAAATATTCTTTAAGAATCGTCATGGCACTTGTAGCTCATTTTGATATGGAGTTACATCAGATAGATGTTAAGACTACATTTCTAGATGGTGATTTAGATGAAACCATTTATATGGCTCAACCGGAAGGTTTTGCTATTTAGGGTAAGGAGCACATGGGATGTAGATTAAGAAAATCAATCTATGGACTTAAGCAAGCGTCCGGACAGTGGAACATTAAATTTGATGAAGTTATTAAGAGATTCGGATTTAAAGAGAATGATGTAGATAGTTGTATCTATATCAAAGATAAGGGTGGAAAATTAATAATCCTAGTACTGTATGTGGATGACATACAATTAGCGTGCAACGATAAGAACATGTTGTATGAGACTAAGAATTTCCTTTCATCTCATTTTGATATGAAGGATCTCGGTGATGCCTCTTATGTGTTGGGCACTGATATATACCAAGACAGAGCCCAAGGAATACTAGGATTATGTCGGAAAGCTTATATTGAGAAGATACTTAAGAGATAATAGATGGATAAGTGTGGAACATCACCTGTTCCGTTTCATAAGGGCGATAAGTTAAGTCAAAAGTTATGCCCTAAGAATCAATTAGAAGAAGATAAGATGAAGGATGTTCCCTATGCATCAGCTGGTGGAAGCTTGATGTACGCTCAAGTTTGTACGCGTCCGGACTTGGCATTTACAATCGAATGCTTCGTAGATATCAGTCTAATCCATGATGGGCTCACTGGATTCCCGTTAAGAAGGCATTAAGATATTGTCAAGGCACTAAGGACTATATGCTCACATATAGGAGATCAAACAACCTTGAGGTTGAATGTTACACCGACGCCGACCTTGCTGGTGATCAAGATGAATTAAAATCCACTTCTAGATATGTATTCATGCTAGCAGGGGAGCGATATCGTGGAGGAGTTGTAAGCATAGTGTAACAGCTGGATCTACGATGGAAGCTGAGTTTGTATCATGTTATGATGTCACGGGACAGACACTATGGCTTAAGAGTTTCATTCCGGGATGAAAAGTTGTTGATAGTATCTCGAGACCTATCACAATGCACTCGTGATAATCAAGCCGCGGTTTTCTTTTCCGCTAATGATAAACTAAGTGGTTCGTCCAAACACATTAATCTTAAATATCGTATCGTGAAAGAAAGAAATCAGGACCAAACACTTAAGATTGAACACATAAGTACTAAGGCTAATATAGCGGATCCGCTCACAAAAGGTCTACCACCAACCCTCTTTCGGACACATGTCCTAGGCATGGGCCTGGTGAGTAGTCCTTGATCAGTCCTGATTTTAGGGCCATTAATTTCCCCAAATAAGAATAAGAGTTCTAACAAAATTTCTCAGTAGGACTATGGGTAATGCTGTCCCAGTATGTCATGGTGCTACTGATGACGCATTGGTCTAGTACTTGCTGATTTTCTGAGGAAGAGTTTTAGATTAAGTTAAGAGTAAGTTTAAGTTGTTGACCTTTTGGTCAGTGGGAGAATGTTGGTTTTAGATCTGTTTTTGACCGCAAGGTCAATGGAAAACAGAAAACAGCGTGGATTCATTTTTGGTTAAAACCGACACAGATTCGTTATTAGTCTTGATCGGGAGGCTAAACCTAAGAGATAACGGACCCGCCCCGCACTTACAGCGCTATATAAACGGAGGGGTCGCCCCAGGACGCCTCAACGTAGAACACATCTAAGTTTCCACCCAACCTGAGAATGCTGGAAGGTGCGGAAGCTCGTCGTCCACGTCCAGGGCAGTGCCGCTGGCGACCTGAAGGACGTCGCTTTCCCCAGAAGACGCTGAAGGAGAAGCTACGCTATTTTTGATTTTCTGTTGACCTTGCGGTCAAAAACTGATCTAAAACCAACAAATACTAGCTATATTCACTACACAAAACGAGCTCTGTAGATGTGGGCTAAAATCTTCTGTAGCGATTCTTTCGCCGTCCCGCCTGTATGCTCCTGTAGCTAGAAATCAGAGACAGTAGTGGTGGACGCCCTAAACCGCCGCTACAGAAGGATTAGTAACGACAAGTGACGTCTTCACCTGCCGCTACCATCCCCAGAAGGCAAAACAAAAGAGCTTCCACCTTCCAGCTGCGCCACGGCTCGTCTCCAGCCACCCCCGCTCATCTTCAGAACACCCCACCCCCTGCGATGTGCCTCCAACAGTCCCTCGCCCTGACCATGCTACCACGGAGAGGACGGGCAAGCCTGTCCGCCACTCCCTCGTTCCTCCCTTGCGCCGACAAGAGCTGAAGCCCTGAAACCCAAGCCGCTGTTCTACTCCACCTCGCCGTCAACCATAGAGCTGAGCGAGAAGGTGCCCTTCAATCTTCATGGCGCGCTGCCCCCTCATGAGTCGCCGCTCAACGCTGATCGTTCTGGTGTATGTCTTGCGCACGATCGAGTTGAGGTGGAGGCGAATCAGGGAGGTCGCCGTTCGCTGATTTGCCCGGTTCCAGTGAGCTTCCCACTGCTTTTCCCTTGTTCCCTCGTTTTCTTTAGCCCCTCTGCCATTACCCTCACTCAGATGCAATCCTCGTTCGTTATTGTTCATGTCATGTTGCTTCACTGTGCTTAGAACCGGATCTTATCTCCCTGCAGTACGGTGTGAACGCCAGCCTTGCCATTCTCGGTGCCAGTGCATACAAATTGTAGCAGCACAAGGGTTCGTGATAAGGTTGTCTTCCTGTTGCTGGCCATCGTCGATGCCGCTGATGAGCTTCTGCCAACCTTGTTCGGCTCCAGTCTTGTGGATCTGTGCCTTCTTTTGATTCCGTGGATGTGGGCACTAGTCAGATCACGCAGAGTTTGCGTGAAGCTGTCAAGGGTTAATGGCCGCTAGCTGGTTCAAGTCAAGTACGACGTGGCAAACAAACTGCACTTGTTGGAATCCCGGAAGCTATGTGCTCCATGTCCTCTGCTTCAACAGGCTGTAAGCACCAGACCCTTCCAATGCCCCTAATGCTTCTCCTAGGACGAGTATTGTGCGAGCCAGCAACCTGTTCAGTGAATTGCTGCAGTAAGACTACTCTGTTCCGGTCATCCGGTGTGCTGCCAGTATGGGTGATAAGTACCATGCATAACCCTTATTTAACCAGGATTAGTACACCTTACCGTAGCATCAGTCTGGTTCTAGTTTCGTTGGCATTGCTAGTTTGTGAGGTTAATCACCACATGAGTTATGCTCCTTCGGCAGGTCTGCTTATTTTGTTAGGAGTTGGTCATTGACAGAATTGGAAGAAGATTAATTTTTGCCTGTTATTTGGATGAGTTTACTTCAGTAATCACAGGTCAGCTTTGCGGAGGGATCAGTGGGTTTTGGTCTGTCGTGCACTTCATTAAGCTGCTGTAAATGCCGCACTGTGCCATGATTAGATAAATATTGTTAGTGTATCTCTTTTCCGTTGACCAGACCAAAGCGCTAGCTGCCTTAGTCCTAGTATTCATCCAGAAAATCAGTTAAACCTTTTACCTTTGGAAATTCGTAGCAATTTTCCTGGACCTCAGAAAATTACACGGTCAGTTGCGTTGGATTCATCTTATCGTGCTCTACGCGTTAGTGATATCTATGTCCATGTTTTAGCATCGAAAAAAGTCTGATCTTGTGATTCGTTTTCCGAACATCCTCGTAATTCGTGTTGCTTTCTCGATTTACGTGTCACTATCCGTTCTGCCTGAATTTTGGATGACAGTGGGATCAGTTGGTCAGAAGCTCTTGGCTTACCTATCCAAGCCACACGAGGGCACCAATCTATTCTTGTACCCGTTTTTAAGTCAAGCCGCAATGCTTGATTACTCTTGCTCCTATATTAGCAATTGCATAATATGAACTCATGCATATGAAATGGTTACTGCTGCTTAGATTCATACCTATGCCATACCATGTTACCCTTGCTATTATTTATCATAGGATGCTCTACTGTTGCTACTTGCATGTTTAGAATTTCTTAGTTGCTTAATTGAACACCACATGATGATATACATGTTTTTGTGTTAAATAAATTGTACGTGCTTCTTAGGTGTTGTGTTTCTGTATTAGTAACCAACTAGGACATTTGTGGGGATGAGTGTAGGTGATTAGGTGCTGAGGAACTTTTGGGGAGTTCCCGTTTGGAGAGTGTCTGCTGCAGGCACTGTTGTGTAGGAACTTTAGATTACAGAGTTCCTGTTGTGGTGGTACTTGTTGTTGAGACTGCGGTTTGAGGAGGGGGATTTGGTGACTCGCCCAACAACATAAGGACCATCTCACAGGACATATGTTCTAAGCTTTTACTTACACACCACGTGACCCGCATGGGCGTTGTGCTCGGTCATGAGGCATGCGGAGGACTAGTGGGCTTGCCGTTGTAGTAGAGCTTGTGTTAGTGGGTTTTGGAGCATTGTCTCGACCCATGAGTAGAGGATACCCCACCTGGCCAGTAGTATGCCTCTCACACCTTCAGGACCCTTTGTCTATGTTGTGGATGGGGAATCCCGGACACTGAGGGAGGGGCACCCGCCTGTCTATACATGTTGATTGATATTGTGAGTGTTAGTATAATTAGGCTACTGTAATAGTCCTATGTTATAGTACCTCTTCATGTTGGTACAGATGTATAAACTCTGCGGAGTTACAATCTATACGTATAGCCATGCCTGCGGATAAGGGCACTACCCGAGAGCATCTCGAGTGATTAGCACTTACTACTTCTCCCCTCGATAGGTGATTTACTTCCGGCTTCGAGCCGTGGTTCCAGTGGAGGTGTGCTGGACTTAAAATTTGACCCTTGCTGGATTGTGTTGTTTTCTACAAGGCAACTTCTAAAATTTGACTAATGATAAAATTTGACTCACATAGACTTCAGGATAATTGCTTTAGGTACTGAGCCTTTGTCTTTCCTTGAAATATCCAAGCATGCATCACATTGTGCTAGGTAGTGAGGCTTGTTGAGTACTCTATGTACTCACGGCTTTACCACTTTGTTTTTCAGTTGACTAGTAGATCAAGCCTCAACTTCAAGAGTTTGTCGACTCAACAAGAATAAGGTTGAAGATGAAGAAGAAGGGTTTCGCCTACACTCAAGATGGCTATGGAATTGGTTTCACTACGAAGACTTCTGCTACGTTCAAGTTGAAGATTTGCTCCCACCGTCAACTATATTTAGCGCTTCGCTTTCGCTAGCATTCTTTTGTTGCCTTCTTGGCCTGCGTGCCATGTCCTTTTACTCATATGTTGTAGATGTTATTCTCCTTAGAATAATATCTTATCTTGTTTTTTTGTCATAATTTGTTTTCCTTTGTTGTTTTCTGATATTCGACTGTATTGGTTGTACAAGTCATCCACGTGGGAGTGACTCTGAGGTACAAATGCACGGTCTTCACCCTTTGGTGAACATCGGGCTGTCATAGTTGGTGTCGAGCCATACTAATATAAGGACCCTTTCTAGTAATATGATCATCTATAATCCCCTTCATCATACTTTGCCTTTAAGTCTCTTCTGGTGCTTGAAGACGCGCTTCTCGATAGAAACCCTCCGGTATCGTGTATGAATAAAAGCGGTTGTGTCCAACTTTAACATTGGAAGGTTGGTTGGTTCATTTCGGTGTTCGATTTGTATTTACTCCAGATTAGCATCCCACATGTAGTTCAGTTTGATCCCCCGATCTTGCAACCGCACTATACAGAGCTGTGCCACGATAAAAATCCTCTTGTTTTCTCCAACCAAAGCATTATGTAAAGATCGACTCGCACCACAACTTATCTGGCCAGTTGAGTCACTATGTATGGTTAGAAAAGGGTTCGGAAATTTCTCGACCTACATGACATAGTCTCAATTTTCTCAACCCAATATGTGATATGGTCTCCTTATTTTCTCCGGCCGGAAATATAAAAGCTGGTCATGTTTCTTTCTGTCATATGTTCAGTGGTAAGGACGGGATCACGTGCCGGGACATTGTGTTTTGTTGTGATATTACCCCTAATAGGAGTAAACTTTGTCTCCATTTGGACATCACAAAGTTGAAAACGAGTGGTAAAATCTCAATTGGACATCAAACAAAGGGTAAACGCAATATCCCCTATTTTATTGTGATTTTACCCCTAGTAGGGGCAAACGAATGCTCCACCATGAAAAAGTGAGAACAAAATCACAAAGTTAGAAAAGTGGAGATAAAATCACAATTAGATTGAGAATGGGGGCAAGAACACAATTGCCCCTTTTTTCTACAAATATACAGAATTGGAACATGAATCATAACCCTATTGTAAGAATAATAATGATCATAGTAATTAACATTACTAAATTTAATTTTTAATATAATAAAACTAATCATTAAAAGTCTAGTACTCTGACGATATTACCCTTAATATGGTAAAGTATTGTTCAATAGTTGAGATGAAATATAGTGGCCAGTATTTTTGACTGAAAAACTCCCTAACTCGAAAGCCTATTGTAGTTGTTTTTGTAGATAATAATGCAAATTCTTGGCACACTCTCATTCGTTGCAGCTTTCAAATACATAATTTCTGGGTAATTTTGCCGAATCTTGATTAAAATTAAAAGAATATCGTTCACTTGGTCCATATATTCTAAACCGTAGGGAACACACTGCTTAGGGATGAGATATGGTTCTGTTCTGGCGATTATTGTATATATATTCTAAAGCTTCGTGACTGCAGCTGCATCCTTGATGCGCCTGAGAGAGCCAGCAAAGTCATCCAGAAGTTGGCGGTAATCAAACTGTGCCTCGTTCAGTGCTAGAATTACCTTGACGGTATTGTTGTAGCTTTGATAATGTATAGTAAGAGCCTGAACGAACCGATGAAACCAAATAAAGTTATTCCGTCAGGATAAAAAAATCATCGTTACAGGTTAATTCAGGTGAAACTATATATGACAACTTGATCGTTTTTTTTCCTTACTTCTGGAGGCACGATAGCGCTAGGAGCGATGAAAGTGACGGGGTGCCCGAACAACTCTACCTGTTCACCTGGCCCAACCAAGTTCGAGAATGCTATGGTTGTGTTAGAGAGCATACGACCGAAGATAAAAGCAGCTGCCTGTGATGTCAAGAGTCGCAACACTATCATTAGAGATCTGTAAATATAGTTTGTTGTTACTGTCAAGTGCAAGCTGCTGCTACTCTACTGTCCAAGAGAGCAAGGGACAGTTTCAAATTAATTAAAATTCCAAAATTGTACTTGTACCTTTATGCCAAATAATTTAAGGGTCATTTCTCCAATCGCATGTGTGAAGATTGCTTCTAATGAGCTCTTTTTCCTATCAATGGTCTTCTTTGCGATCCGAACGTAGTCGAGTGGATCCTTTTGCGTGGCTATATGGAATGGCAGGATGATGTACCCGAGTCGATTGCCCCATTTCACATTTTTACTGTTACCACTTTCAATCATTTCGACAATAGCCTGTTTATTTCTCAAAACCAAAAAACATTCGCCTGTTGAAAGTGGCCATACCTTGTCGCCAAAATTTGTCACATATGCTTTCAGGGATAGAACATCTTACGTGCAGGCCAGTAGGTGGTCTTATGTTGACAACGAGGATTGATCTCAGACGGAGGAGCTTTGTAGTGTCGGTGTCACCTGCAATTCAACATATATAAAACTATTAGTGTTTATTTGCATCAAAGTATCTTCCGGAATATAAGGCCCTGACCATCAGAGAGAACGTCCAATACTAATTGTTTGCACCTGAATTCCTGAAGTAATATTGTGATAGAGCAGCCGAGGTCACTCCTACTAGGACGTCGTTGACGGTCTGCAAAGTTAAACAAAAAAGGGACGCAAGTACCTCTGAGTCTTGCATTTTGGTTTCGTGCAGTAATAGAGCACCACTTGGTACATTTGAAATTCAGCAAGGTTCAAATGATATTTGTGCTTAACAGGATTCGTCTTGTACGTACGCATTTCATGGCATTCTTGACGTACTTGACGTCCTCTAGGCTGAGGGTCCTGTGAACGAAGCGTTTCCGGTGGAGGTCGCCACCCTTGTGGGCCGGGTTCTTGAACAATGTATGAGGATCAGTCACGAACAGGACCGTCACGAGAAAGGCGATAACGTCTAGCACGGTGTGCCAAGCGAGCACGGCATAGGACCAGAGCCAAAGCACCGACGCTCGAGCTCCTGCAGATGCCGGTGGCCTCGGCTTGGCGTAGATGGGACCGGAGCGGGCTGGCAGGGGCATGGTGGGCAGCCTGGTGGGATCGGTGGCGCTGCGCGTGCACGCCACGAGGAGCGAGATCAGCGCCATGCCATCGCCCAGTGAGTGGTGTGCGCGGATCGCAACGGTGGATGCGGCCTCTGAGGTTGGGAAGTTGAGGATGTGGAACTCCCACAGCGGCCGGGACCGGTCCATGGTCAGTGTTGACAGCGACGCCATATAGTCCTCCACCGCCCGGTCTGGGTCAGCCGCCACGGCGGCGCGGCCCAGGTCTGGGACTATGATGTGATCGTCGAGGTTCACCGTGGACTGCATCCACCGTGGGTTACCGTCCTCGAACCCGTCTGTGACCTGCATATACCACACACAAGCAAGTCATGCACAACGTTTGCTGCTAAATTTGTTCATGGTTGTAAATCATGAAATCGAGAGCAAAACGCCCGTACTTGGATGCTGCGGAAGCGGGGGTGCCGGGCGAGCTGGGCCTCAATCCCGGCACGAAAGGCGGGGAGGTCAACTGGCACGCCGATCCCCATGGTGACCATGATGTACAGACTGTCCATGAGCCTTCCCGAAGGGCTCACTGGTTCCACTACCATGGGACTCATGTTGTCCACCGTCTCCATGGGCAGAGCTCTTGGCGCGCAGACGGAGAGTGCTCTTTTTCTTGGACCTGCCGCGGAGGAGAGACCAGCAAGCAGAGCAGAATCCATCACGTCCTTGTGTTAGTGAATTTCCTGCTTTCTAGTAGTCCTTACTTGGGCTCAAAGATGTCCCTTTAAAAGGAACTTGCTTTCCAGCTGGCCAATGAGCATACTCTCTCTTCGCAAACGTAGATATATAAGCCTAACCAACGACGACGTAGTTGTGTCCTTCATGATGATGGTATCAACTCACCGGACTCAAGTTGTTCTGACTTTTATAATCACAAGATTACCTAGTCTACTCTTTCTAAGGTCATCATTATTGGAGGTAATTGTGTTCATATATGAGACGGTATTTGAGTGTATATATGCATGTTTGTGGCATGTTTAAAAAAATTATTTATTTTTCAGAAAAATATAAATTGGTTGTTAAAAAAAATAAGGAGGACATGTCCATAAAATGGCCTTGCTGTCCACGTATAAATGTCTTAATCTCACATTTCTAAATTAGGCTCCCATTGAGATCTCCAATAAATCCGACGAAAATGATAAATATTCTAAAAAAGGTGAAAGATCAATTTGACTAACAACATCTCTTATATGATATAAATTACCCACCTCTGTCCTTGTATTCGAAAGCCTATGCCCACAATTACCTACCTCTAGCACTATAGAACAAAAGAGTAAAATGCATCAGCAATCCTTACACCTATTCTGATGTGTCATCTAGGATCATCAACATGTAATTTGCACCCGTGCATCCCTGAACTCGTCTAGTGATGTCATCTAGGTCCATAAACATATCTTTTAGTGTTAGCATATGTGGGAAGACTTGAGGGCATTTCACGTGGCATTATTGACCATTGATACAACAATTTTTGTAAGAGTGAATGTAAAAAAAGTTCAGCAAGTCAGAGGTATCACTACAAGAAAATGGTACTGTAGCGACGGTTCAAAAAGCACTGTAGCGGCAGGCCAACCAACCCGCCGTAATGCCATCGCAGATAAAAATAAATATTTGTTGTGGCAGATCTCCATTTAATCAACCGAACCGCCGCTAGAAACTCAATTGTAGCGGCGGATGACGTTGTCACCCGCCTCTACCACCAACCCGGAAAAACAAAAAAAAGCCCGTAGTGAGCCCATGTTGGCCCGACCACGCCGCCGCGAAGAGAGAGCAGCCTCGCTCCACGCCGCCGCTCTGATCCACGCCGTCGGATCCCGCTCAAATCCACGATGCACGATCCACGAAGAGGCTAGACAGGAGGGGGTGGGCCCGAGCTGCCGGCCGTCGGGGCTGGGGAGAGTAGCGGGTGCCGCCGAGAAGGGCTGCACGCGGCCGTCGGGGAGGGGCAGTGCCGGCCGTTGGGCAGGGGCACACGCCGCCGCCACGGCACCGGCCGTCCGGGAAGGGGCGATGGTGGCCGTCGGGCGCCGACCGCCGGGCAGGGCCACACGCGTCTGCCGAGGAGGGGCGGTGCCGGCCGTCGGGGTTGGGCACCGACCGCCGGGCAAAGAAGCTTGTGTGTGGATCTGGATGAGAGAGAGAGAGAGAGAGAGAGATTACTGGCGGCTGGGGTGGAGAAGGTAGGGTTTGTTAGTTTTATATGGTCAGTCTATTGTGGGCTAGGCTGAAAACTAAGTAACGGCGGACCACATTGTGAACTGTCTTTAAAAGTTACTTTTATTTGTAGGGGCGGCCCGTAACGTGGTCCGTCGTTAAAAATTAATTTGTAAAGACAGTTTACAACATTATCCGCCACTAAAAATCATTAAAAACTGTAGCGGCGGATCTCTTCTTGTCTCGCCGCTATACGAATCCATACATCGCTGCTATAGAACCTTTTTGTGGTGGTGTATGAAATGTTAAGATTTCATCTGAGTACATGCAAATGGGCCAAATCATCGACGGTGTAAAATGTTAACTAAGAGAGCCATGTGTGGTGTACCACGATGCATGTTTATGTCATAATTAGGATTAACAAAGCTGCTACAGTATAATGTTTTTAGTAAAAAATCAAACAAAAACAAAGTGAAAATCATTTTTGTTATTGTGCTCAGATTTGTTTTTTTGGAAAATTGGCCATCTTCTCAAGGAGGCTAGATTAGTTTTCCTGATTTTCCTAAAAATTAATTCACATTTCACAGGTTTTGTAAATCGTAGTAATAATAGTTATTCAAATCTAAATGACAGAATATGAGAAGTTGAAGGATGTACTAGTGCAACTTGCAAGCTCATGAACCTTGATGACACCACGGGACAAGTGTAGGGTTGTGTTTGTGTAATTTGCTAGTTTATAGACCTAGATGACAATAGGGAGCAAGTTTAAGGACCACCGGTGTATTTTATTCCTAAAATAAAGTCAATAGTAAATACCTCAACATAGATAGAAGCTTTATCGCATGATAATATATGGATTCAACATCCGTTAAGATAAAGGAGAAAATAAGAGTAATTCTTTAAGCAAGATAAGCCTGGGCAGTGTCGACACTACTACCAAAGTTAGCACCTCAGAGGGAAAAGGGTCTCACAATTATGGTTAGGAGTATTCTACTTAAGGTTATCCTATCTGTAAAATAATACTAGCAAAATGACCGCGTGTTGCTATGGGTGTTTAAAATTTAATAGCAGAGTATAAACTCCTAGATCAAAAAATATATACCGTAAAAACTAATAACTTGGAATGAGTAAAGTATCATATATTTTTTCATTTAAATTTGAAACATTGAAGACATTTATCATTCAAATAGAAGATAACTTGAAGAAACTTCATGAAATCGAATTAGGGGCAACGAAAAAAAATATTGATATTGGGCTGCTTCCTTTGTTTCCATGGTGGATTTTTTTTGAAACGTGTACTTGCATTAATAATCATTGGAAGGGCAGTACATGAAGTGAACTCTCCCTTGATTACAGGCATAGATCTTCCGAGCTACAGAGTTGAATATGCCTATGGGGATTTGCACTAAGATCTACCGCAACTTATACTATGAAAGAGCCAAAGGAAGGCAACCATGATGAAAGGATGGAATGAGTAGTACACACATGGTGGAGATGCCAACACCGGGGACACGCGGTGACATCGGATAGAGAGGCTGACATATAACCGTGGCGTTGATCTTCCAATGACCTCCGACGTGCTCCCCGTTTGACCTGTCGGCGGTCCCTCCGACTGCCTCCACGGACATGGCACTTGAGGTTGTAAAGCTTGGAGTCATAGATCTCATAGATGCTTCACGGGCCTCAAGTGTACTAGATAGAGTACTAGAAGACACTCCATCGTTGAGTCCGAGGAGCTTAGACGGAGCCCAACCCAAAAGACTAAGGTGTTGTGAGAGAAGAAGTCTGTTCCGCGATTAGAGATTATCAACCTCAAATGGTCAGTACATTGCTTTAAACATGTGCTTGGATACTGAGTGGAGTTCCAGCAACCTTGTTTTGCCAACAAACCGGTGTGTAGGGCAGAATTTCAGTAGAGAATGGATGAACCCATCTAGATGCCCAACAATCCCTAGTAGGGTTTGGGGGCCGGTCTCGTCGGCACCACGAGTGCCCTTTTTGCATTAGTCCAAGAAGGCCAACATGGCCGGGGCCGGGGGGGGGCACTTCCTCGATGGTACCAAGGAAACTACCTCTATGACGGGGTAGCCTTCCTCGGTATCCTCGGTAGGGTGAGACACAGTGTGTTCGTGGTCTACTAGGGCGACGAGGCGGTACAGTGTGGGTGGTGGTTGGGTGGGGCCGGACTGAGGCCACCAGCAATCAGCCGATAGCGTGGGGAGCGGAGTGATGGTGATGAGGGAGATTGCGGATAGGGTCAGATCCGAGCTCGGCGTCATCAGATCTTACACCCGAGGGCACTGAACTCGCAGCTGCCAACCTGGCCTAGACCCCATGGAACGAGGCTATAGAATGGTAGTGGGGAGGTCGTAGGTGATGGGATCAGCTACCGGAAGAGCAATACCCAAGCATGGCACCCTCGGATTCAGTTGATCTCGTGGAAGCGTACCGGATTTTGGCGAACGACGACCATGGAGAGACGGGTTGGGGGACGATGGAATGAGCTATGGAGGGAGCCGTAAACGAGCAAGACACCCTTATATCCTGTTGATCTCGCAGATGCCTTTCGGATTTCACCACGGACAGCAACCACAACGACACGAGGTGGAGGTAGTGGGTAGTTGGAGGGGAGATTTATTTTATTTACCACCACCTGCGACTATGGCCGAGGAGGCGGACGACCCGGGAAGTGACGAAATGCTAAGATCTTTAGGTAGAGCACCTAGATCTACAGCTACTTGGTGGTGGTGGGGAGGGCGGGTGGTGGCTGGAGAGGGGAGGGGGCTTCCTCTCATAGCCACCACCGGCATGGTGGAGAGGAGGGGAGCCCCAACGATGGCGGCGGTAGTACCCTAGTGGGTGTTTAAGCGCATGCGCTCAAGCTCCCCCCCACACACACACACCCGAACATTAATGGTTGAAATGTCAGCTCCCATGGCGGAATGTTGTACCCTCGATACTTAGTACCAGAAAAACTTTAATCTTGTATAATCTGTATGCTGCTAACTAGTGGAGGATGCTCTATAGGTCGAGCACCCTTTTCAATCAATTAGGTCAAATGACATTTTCTTTATTACATGAACTTATTCTGTTTGAACAGTTTTTACAATATAATAATTCAAATGAAAACAACAATGATAATAAGTCGATAACCATAATGTAAAACTATGCTTGATAAACGGAACACTTTTTTCAGGGATATTTTTTATGCCATGCATGTATGAATTTATTGGAAAATATAATTGTCAGTTTCACATGTACTACTTCTATTGACAATGTTTAACAAAGAATACAGTGCTATGTATCCATTGATTTGTTGAAATAATATAAATATCAGCCTCATTGTACCATTTCAGTTGACAATTGTTAATTTAATAATAAAAGGAGACAGTCCTTCTCACCAGAGGTCCTAGAAAAAGTGAACTGCCACAGAAATTCTCACAAATAAGTAAAAGATGATTGATCTTCACCTAAAATATTTATTTAGAAAATAAATCTAGCCCTTAATCTGTATTTCCACATGTGACTATATCTAGGTTATTAAGTAAACTCAATGGAACCCTCTCCTTTATCCTTCTCCGGCGTACAAATCTTGCACCGACAATAATGTTGCCATATCTCTCTCTCTCTCTCTCTGTATTAAAATTATTTGTGGTGAAGTTTAAAGATTTATTATCTTCTATTAAATTATTACAAATAAGTTAAGTATCAAGCAACAAGTTGGAGTCAATTATGGATTAAAGATCCATGTTTAGACAATCATGCATGTAAAGAGGAAGGATTGCAGAACTTGGGCAAATGGACTCTAATTGTCCCACAAGACGTACCTGTACCGCACATAAATCCACGTCAAATCAGGGGGTTGGACACCAAAATCGGGGTCGTAGACAACCACCCATATTTTATTCAGGAGTAGGATATATAACCAAATGAACCCTATAGGCATCCCGCAATTGCACGGACTATAACACTCCTTCAATGTAATAAAAGAAAATGACTGTTGACTCTTCAACTATGTTGGCTTGAAAAAAAAAGAGAAATGGGTCAGAAATTCTCGAAAAAAGGTAGTTCCATTTCAAAGACTGGGAGATCACGTTGGTGCAGCAATGCACAGAGTGCACGGGAGCCCTTTGGTGGAGCAGGACATATGATGAGCGGCAAACAAATCAGACATTGTTACGGCTTCGGCTACTGACAGCTTGAGGAGATCGACTGAAACTTACTCCCTCCCTTACTAAATTGTTGTCGTCATTGACTTTTTCGTAACGTTTGACCATTCGTCTTATTTAAAATTTTTTTCAAATACAAAAAGTTATATGCTATATTTCAAGTTTCTTTAATGATAAAACATATTCTAACAAAATATATGATATTTCTTAAAAAAAATTTGAATAAGACAAATGGTCAAACATAATAAAAAAGTCAACGACGACAACAATTTAGTAAGGAAGTAGTATGTAGCAGCGAGTCTCCCTGGAGAGGCTAGGCTGAGGTAACCGTGATCATACTTGCTTCCTCACTGATTCAAGGCATGCAAATGCTTTGAAAAATTTTGACCTTAATGGTCTGAAAATATCCTACGACGAAACTTTAATTGCATTAGTCTCAATCTTTTATCCGTGTGAACCCAGTGGATTACATGCATGTTGTTCTACAAAATGTAAAACCGCACGAAACTTCACATATGTACTGCCAACTTGAACATTCATATACTATCAGAAATAAACAATATCTCTAACTATAAACATTAGGCGTTATATGGCATAAATCATCCATGGTTAGTAGTTGATATACATACACATATTATTACCACGTAATGGAAACAGCGATGCAACACGCCGCAGGTTTATTTTTTCTGGGAACATCGATCGATTGACAGAAAACAACTACACCTGTCATCTGTCTTAAATAATGTATAGGCTAGAACCCCCGCATACATTTCATGAAATAAATGTTTCGAATGTGAGCCAGCTCTTCTTCATTACTGAGAAGACAATTTTCGCAAGAAGTATAGATTAACAACTGAAGACGGCTCATAGAAAACAGATACTCTAGTTGACCGAGACAACGGAACAAAAGACAAGCAAAAAAATTATTTCCCCCGCAACTCCCATTTTTGAGTCCAACAGTTCTCAAAGTATGTAGATTCAGATCTTTCTTCAAGAGCAAGAGGGTTGGTACAGCCGTATTAATAAATGGTATTGATGGTGTGATAGCTAGTAATACAGTTGATCCATGTATTAATAAATGATATTGATACATATGGTCTGCTGTGTAGTGCTATTTAATAATAGTTGATCTATCAATTATTGTCGTGTACAGTTGTATGTCCCCTCAGCCGTGGTTGTTATCTGCTATTTAATAATAGTTGATCTATCAATTATTGTCGTGTACAGTTGTATGTCCCCTCAGCCGTGGTTGTTATCTGTACATATCTTGTGACTGAGAGAAGTTCTTACAGAAGAACAGGACAACAATAAAGACACCCCTGCCGCCTTTTTATCATCAGGTGATATCAGTTTGCCCTGTCGAGGGTACATTCATTCCACATGGTACATTTTTGTTTTAGTAAATTACCATCAAACACTATAGTACAATTGCCTAAAGGAGCATTTTGACTCTTGGGAAAATAAACATAACTCACCAAGTTAGGTCACCAACGCAACCAGATTCACAATTCAGAGTCGACATGACTGTATTTGCCTTTAATTATTCATTTACCAAGAGGCAACATTCCCGCGAATACAGAGACGTTGCTATGAGTTCTATAAGGCCATTCTCAGTGGCTTCTTTCATTCCATATTTTTTAAGTGCATGTCTTAGTGCACTATTTTATTTCACATTTTTATAGGCCAAACAAGACATTAAATTGTTGCATAGGTGTACCAATGGGGACCCGACTTTTTGTGCATATGAAAGGAAAATAGCCTCAATGCACCTTTCATTCTCCTTTCATCAACTTGGGAAGAGTGTCACCACCCTTTCATCCTAATGAAAGAGTTTCCTCCTCTTTCATAATTAATATCATGCCATGTCACCACTTTTGCTGGCGTGTCATCTAATTAATGTCAAATAAAAGGCCCACTGAGAATGGTCTAATCACAAGACCAGTTGGTACTACCTTTTCGAGGCGCTTGTTGGGAGATGGTGTAAATTTGTGTGTGAGTATGGACATTTCTACTCCATTTCACATAAAAAATATTATTTTTAAAGACATCAGCTTGTAACAACTCTCAGAAAATAAAAACATTTCATGTCATCATGAGCATTGCATCATATTATTGCATTTATGAAGATATCGAATTTTGTGTTAAGAATATACACATAAATTATCAAAATAGCTAAAGAATAAAGGAAATGCTTAAAAAGAAGTTAAATAAGAGGAAAATATAGGTTTAACATTTTCTATTGCTCAAATATCATAAATAAGGATTTATAAAAAACTCTCTGAAATTATTTTGCCTTGTAAAAATATTTACAAGAAATAAACAAAGTTTCTTTTGTTAATTTACCTATGAATTTTTTAATCCGAAAATGATTTGGAATCTTAACCTGGACTTAACAGGAAAAAATGCCTAAAATACTTTCATTAACACCTCTGAAAATTTTGGGAATTTTTGGAGCTCGGGAAGGTTACTTTTTAATTATGCGAAAGCTTAGGGGCCTTTTTGCAAAAATGCCGGACTGGTCGCAACGCCGGTCTCTTCTTCCTCTCCTCTCTCTCTCCCGCGCTCTCGGCGCCGCCCGCGGCCAAACCGCCTCCGGCTGGGGTGCCACGCCTCCGCCACGCAGCTGCTTGCGCAGCTGCGGCCCGGCTGCTTGCCGCACCGCCTCCCGGCGGGATAAAGCTCCTCCCGGCCCTGCCTTCCCTTATCCTCTCCCTCATTCTCCTCTCCACACCTCACTGCCACCCCGCCTCTCCGGAGCTACGCCGCCGGGCCGCTCCGGTCCCTCCCCGTCCACACCACCACCGCCGGAAGCCCCGCCAGGACACCGTGAAGCTTCTCCGCCCGTTCAATCAGCCTCGAGCACCTCCGCTCCGTCGTGGCGAGCTCATCTTCCTCCACCGCACTTCACCGTCGAGCTTCCGCCGCCTCCGCAATTCCGTGAGCTGTGGTGAGCTATTGTTGCTCTTTTCTCCTCTGGTTGATGCACAACTAGCTGCTCTACCTTTCGAGCAATTGCTTATCGAGTTTCTTCCGCAGGTCGCCCCCAATTTAGCCATGTTCTCCACGTCCGGTTGTCGACGTCCGCCACCCTCACGGTGAGCCAACCCTTCCGGTCATGCTCATGCTCTTTTGACTCTCTGTCGTCGTTGTGCATGTGCCGTAGTAGCTTCCCGTCACTTTTTCCCTGATTTTCGAGCTCTCCGGCGAGCTGGTATAAAATCAATTCGAATCGCTGTCCCTCGCAGTAATGAGTACCGCTTGTTTAGCTCGTCACATCGTAGTAAGTTATATGGAAGATGAAGATGAGTGATGGGAGGATTAATGATCTATTTTACCTTGTATTGCAAACTTGATTGCAATAGAGATAGGCTGCAAACGTGAGCTAAAATATCGAAAGTAAGGACCCACCCTTTAATGCTGTTTCGCAAAGGAGTAAACCCCCAGCCAAAAAGCCTTTGCATACTAGGCGTCGGTCTTAGCGTGCCATGTTGACGGGTCAGTCTTGCTGAGTATTAGAATACTCGGGGTTTGTTCGTTATCTTTCGGGGACGAGTCGTACTACCACGACTTGTATGGTAGTTTCCCGGAAGAGGAGCAATGTACGGAGGGAGGTTCCCTTCAATGGGAACGTATCCCCACGCCGTGAAGAGGGAGGACCGTGATGTACGAAGGGCTCGAGTACATCACGTTGATCGTTTAAAGTCTTTTGGGTTGTATATAGTACAAGCTTCCGCTGAATACTAGTAGGATGTTAAACTTCAATAATATTACATTTCCGCTGCACGAATGTTTGTATTTCAAAAACCTGGTTGTATTATACCATGATGTATATATTCTGGCTTGTATGAGATGATGTTTCTGTTGTAACTCGCTTCGTCGAGTGTCCCTCTGTACCGATTTCTGGGTGTCCCGAAGGGGATGTCACACACCTATTCAAATATCAATCAAGATACAGGGATAAAACGAACATCTTGTCCCTATTTAAGTATCTTATCTTATCTTATATATATTTTACGAAGATACTTTGAGTCCTTAGGGACCCCTGCCCCCCATACTGTAACCAATGGACGTTACTTACGCTGTTTGGGTGGAAATAAACACGGTCCCACTCATGGCAGCAACGTGCAGCAGGATGACCCACCATCTCTATTTTTTCCTCTGCGTTTCCCAGCCAATTAATGCGTGTACCTACCCAGCAACACCAAATATTCCTGTTTTGTACACTTCAAAAGAGCTCACCCCACCAACCAGATATGCATGTGTGTGTGCATACCAAGGGCTGGACAGGGGTCGTGTGAACCATGCAAGAATCTGTGTGCATACCCAAGGGGTTAACTGCCAGAGTCGTGCGAACCGCGCAATGGGTTGAGGCAACGGCCAGCTCCCACGTATGTTGGTTAGTGCGTGGAGGCCAGCGTCGAGCGGATGGAGAGATCATGGGGATGGGCCAAGTGGCGAAACGAGACCATAAACCTATGCGACGCCAGCGGGCCCTAGGAGGACGAATGGGAGGAGGTGTTCGATGAGGTCGCCGGCGATGACACCGCCACCGTCTCGAAACGGGTGGTGGTCATTGGACAAGACAAATGCGTCAGCGAGATGGAGGCGTTCAGAAAGCGCGTGTGCGGTGGGACTCCCCGAACCCGCCGAGATTTGCAGGGTCGGGCTCGCCACACGGGCCTGTGCCATTACTACAGAGGCGGCAACGCCGTGATCGCCCGCAACGACGCTCGAAGGACCAAGAGGCAGTACGGCGCAGCTCGATCAACGGCAGATCTAGGCCCACGTGCTGGATCTCATCCACTGGAAGAGGCGGTGCGGTGCAACTTGGTTGGCGGTGGGGAGAGGCCGCACCGGTGCACCAAAGAGGAGGGAAAGGTGGGTAGCCATGGAGGGGCCGCGTTGAGGGTTGTGCGGTGCGCTAGGGAGGGGATGCATCGGGGAGGGCCCGGCACCGCACCGGGGAGGGCCGCTGCCGGTGAGCTCGGCGTGGAGTGCGTTGAGGTGGGCGAGCTCGTTGATGGCGCCGTCGAGGCCCTAGAAGGGGAGGGACACGGAAGCCTAGCCGAGCAAAGGGGAGAGGTTGTCGCCGATGTCGCCGCGCGGTGCCTCCTCGGCCCGTCTCGCCTCAAACGCAGGCACCAACACGCCGAGCTTTGAGCAGCCACTGGCGATGGCGAGGAGAAGCAGGAGATCCATGAGAGATAGAGAGGAGTGAAGCTGGGTCGCGCAAGGAGGAGAAACAGGAAATTTCCCCCGGTTTGCACGACCTCGGAATGGATAAGACACCGTGCAGTGGGGAGCAAAAAAAGAAGCGCGGCAGTACTGTTTGCCGGTGTCCAGATGCACCAGAAGTGGGGCTAGGGCAGGCGCACTACGTCCGTACGCTTGACGCACTAAGCATTAATCATGGCGTGCACCTGCACCATCCACCTGCTGTTGCTGCTTCTACTCCAGATGGTGTTGGCCCACATTAGATGCTGCCAGCAGGTCGAGAGGACGGAAGCGGACGGAGGTGAGACGGAATTTCACACGCATCTTGACACATGTTTGATCCAACGGTGAGATGGTGGGGGCACTCAGGTCCCTCAGGACTGAAAACACATACTCTTTTACCGAATATTTTAGTGCCAAGTAAGTTCTCAAGAATAAAACACGACAAAAATTGTTATGGTGTCACATGTTTCTCTTGATCAATGATCATCAATTAGATTGTGAGAGCGCAGTGAAATTATACCGAGATGCAAACCTAAGCTACATTTGACTATACATATTTTCCGTCACTTCTTGGACACTATTATATCTATTTATAAACTAGCAAAATGCCCGTGCATTGCTACGGGTACTAAAAGAAACTACAACAAACTATGCACTCTCATATGTATATAGATGAAATAGCTATTATTTCAACTAACGTAAATTCTATAACAACTGTTGTATTTTTTCTCCATGCTTCAAATCTAAACTATTGAATTGTCTTAGAACTTGTAATATGGTAGATAAAGTATGATATAAATATTTATAGCATTGTTTCTGGTGATAGAAATTTGTTCAGACCTGGACCGGCTCCAAGCCTCCAAGTGGATATTGATGCCACTAGATAGGAGAACAGTGCATACTATAGGGTATCGAATGGAAGGACAAAATATCAAAACAAAAGGGGATTTCCCGTCAACTATCATAGCATCATCGTTACAACTAAGTCCACATTATAGGATAGCAGCATTGGACAGATGTCATGCTTCTCTCGGGCTGGAGGAAAAAAATCAGCTCATCATCCCTGTTCTAATACCGTCCCTACCCTTGTTTGAAAATTTTCCTGATTATCCCCTCCTACATTGCGATGATTTGGTCTGCAGACAAGCACTGAAGGTCAGCAGCAGGAAATCTATTCTTCTACACCATTGATTCGGCAGGCCACCATATCTAACAGAATGCTTCGCCCTATTGATGGGAACTGAGGAAACATAGTGCCGCCTTCTGTTCCTTTGGCAATCTGATGCATGTACCTGAAAAATACGATTACTTATTATAAGATAACAAAACCTTCAGAGACAAAAGAAAGCAAGTTTGAGACATGATGACAGTGGAGGAGAATTACCAACACAGCAATCAAGGACGCCCAAATCATTGACAATCCGTTGTAGGAATAAGTAATACATGATCACACACGCTTACCTCAAACCTAAACGATCTGAGATGCACAAGAGAACAAGCTTCCAGAGAGGATCACTCAGGGCAGATCGGCAATGGACCACGCAGGACACGTCAAACAATCACCTCCCGCGCTCCACGCTTCTCCTGGTGGCAGAGACAACCCTGCTCTTAGATTGCAATTGCAACCCCAACGCATCAAGATGGCAACCAAGCGCCAAGAACTAAAACATGCCGCAATCAAGATGGCAACCAGGCACCGAGAAGTAAACATGCCGCACCCCGGCGTGCTGGGATGTGGTCTTATGCGTCAGGATCCTACACATGGGCAAACGATGGCGGCGAATCAAGGAGGACTTCTCCAGCTGCTGCAGTTCACATGGTAAAGGAACTTTGAGACCTGATGATGGGTTGGAGAACAAGGAGGACAATCCAGGCATGTGACGGAGTCGGGTACACGGTATGAGCCGAGCAGCACGAAACAATCGAGAACGATCAGGACTCTGCAAATGAATCGGAATTAGTGTGGGCGTACAGACATTGATTTTATAATTTTTGAATTTCTCTTAGGGTTAGGGTTTTGCCTTTTTCTTTTTGATTTTTTCTTTCCCATTTTTCTTTTCCTTAATTACCTTGGGTGATTAGCATTAGGGTTTCACCTAATGGGTGATTAGGGTTGTAGTTAGGTCATTAACACCTAGTCGTAAAATGGGATGTCACACATCAGGTAGAGTACAAAAATAATTTGGAGGTGAGTCTTTTGTAAATTGCAATATATATCCTGAATTCTGAGCATAATTATTCATTTGTACACCATATAACAGAAAATATTAAAAAGGTTATGGATATAATAGTCAAGCCTGCGCAGTTGCACGGGCTACAATATCTAGTTAATTATGAAACCTAATGCATAACTTTGCTGATAATTTATATTTGCAACTGGGACACTACTGTATCCATTTGTACAATAAGGATAAACCTGGAAGCTTTTCTTTTGGCTGTCATCCGATTTATTATGTTGTTAATTATAGTATTAGTCCCAAATCGATCATTTTCTACTAATTATTCTGCTAGTAGTTACATGTCACAATCAATAAGATGGCACCAAAGAAAAAGAGGTTCTGATCGCACTAGGCCAACACGGATTTCCCAAGATGGTGGTACCATACATCATGCTAACACAGCTTCTATTAATATCATTATTAGATGTGTAAACAAGCTGGCTAGACGGTGGCGGTGATTTGAGCTGCTTCGGAAAAGCAGCTACCATTATGCATTGTTCTTCGATCTGGCACGGGGCGTCCTAGATGAAATCTTCAGGCTTGTAGTTATCTCCAGGGAGATTACCACCGCACATATATTGCTATCTCCGAGGTCATTAATTCCGTAGTATCCCCAGGATATATCAAGTCGTGAAGTCGCGAGTCGCGACACTGATCCAAGTGTGGGATACCCAATGACTGATGCACCTGGGTGGTCACCGACTACTGTCACGCTCGCCACTAGGAGACCAACGTGTGGACGCCCGTCCACACAGAAAACCTCTTCGGGAACCTTCACGGGATCGCCAATCATCCTGGATACCTGGGAATCCATCGCCCTCGCGTACGCGAGGGAACGACGCGTCTCGCGCACCCTGCGGCGGCTGGCGGGAGACACGCTGACTGCTGGCCTTGGGCTGCTGGTCCACGTACGGACCATGGTTGCGATTAAGTTTTTTTTAAACATGATTACGATCTTGCATCATCATCTAAGTTATTTGTTTCTAGTATGTATTTGATCTGTTCTTGTCTGAAATAATATATTTCAGAAATAATTGATTTACTACATAGCAAAAAATTTACAGCACATCTTATTTCCAGTTGTTTCCACCTTATTCTTAAAAATATTAAATTTGTTCTGCAACAATACACCACTTGTTTTAAAACAAATTGATTTGTTCTGGAACAATAACATTTTGTTCCAGAATAAAAATAAATGTTCTAGATCAATGTTCTAGAACAAATGGTTTTTGTTTCGAGTTTTTTTCATTTCTATTCACGGACAAATAGATTTGTTTTTCAATAATGTTCTGGAACAAATATAGATTTTATTCTCAGTTATTTTTCATCTTCTTCTAAAAACTATTAAATTTGTTCTCCAGCAATATACCACTCGTTTCAAAACGAACAGATTTTGTTCTGAACAATAAGAATTGTTCCCGAACAAAAGTAAATGTTTTAGTACAACAATTTTGCGAAACAAATGGATTTTGTTCCGAATTTTTTCATTATTTTTAATTAAAAAATTAAATTTGTTCTAGAACACTGTCCGTTAACAAATGGATTTTGTTAGCAGTTATTTTTTCTTGTGTTCTAGAACAAAATAAATGTATTCTGAAAAAATTTTGGTCTGGAACAATACACCACCTGTTCCAGAATTCTAGAACTAAAAAAATTGTTTTGGAATATAAATAAATGTTCTAAAACAAATGTTTTTTCTTCTTCGCTTTTCACGTAAAGCTAGATTTGTTCTAGAAAAAGCAATTTGTTCTGAATAAAAATTAGATTTGTTATCAAAAACATGTTCCATTAAAAATCCAGCATTTTAATTGATTATTATTGATGAATGATTAATGACGAATGGACATTTTATACTGTACCTCAGTGTTTTTTTAACACATAGCGTCGAAAATGTTCTAAGACTCATGTCTCCTCCAAACTGTATACTATGGTCAAAGAGCAAAATACCTAAATGTTTTCTATAACAAAAAGGTTTTCTTTCTTTTTTTGTGTTACGTATTGTTCCAGAACAATGCAAGCCTGTTCCAGAACAAAACTTCTCTGTTCTAGAACAAACTATTATACTACTTGTATTTGTTCTAGAACCTTTTCTATTTTTGTTCTAAAAACAATTCAATAATACAACCTGTGTTCCGGAACAACGACCGTTCTGGAACAATTTTCTAGAACAAAAACATTTTCTTCCTTTTTTGTGTTATGTGTTGTTCCATAACAATGGATGCCTGGAACAAAACTTCTTTGTTCTAGAACAAACTATTATACTACTTGTATTTGTTCTAGAACTTTTTCTATTTTTGTTCCAAAAACGATTCAATAATACAGGCTGTGTTCCGGAACAAAATAAATTTCTTCCGAAACAACGACCGTTCTGGAACAATTTTCTAGAACAAAAAGGTTTTCTTCCATTTTTTATGTTAGGTGTTGTTCCAGAACAATGCAAGCCTGTTCCAGAACAAAACTTCTCTGTTCTAGAACAGACTATTATACTACTTGTATTTGTTCTAGAACAATTTTTTAAAAAATTCAATAATACAAACTGTGTTTCGGAAGAAAATAAATTTGTTCCGGAACAACGACCGTTCTGGAACAATTTTCTAGAAAAAAGGTTTTCTTCCTTTTTTGTGTTACATATTGTTCAAGAACAATGCCTGTTCCAGAACAAAACTTCTCTGCTCTAGAACAAACTATTATACTACTTGTATTTATTCTAGAACATTTTCTATTTTTGTTCCAAAAACAATTCAATAATACAAACTGTGTTCCGGAACAAATTACAACGACTGTTCTTGAACAATTTTCTAGAAAAAAGGTTTTCTTCCTTTTTTGGTGTTACGTATTGTTCCAGAACAATGCAAATCTGTTTCAGAACAAAACTTCTCTGTTCTAGAACAAACTATTATACTACTTGTATTTGTTCTAGAACTTTTTCTATTTTAGCTCCAAAACAATTCAATAATATAACATGTCTTCTAGAACAAAAAAATCTTCTTTTTTGTGTGTTATGTATTGTTCCATAATAATACCCTTTTGTTTAAATTATACAGCGAACGAAAATAAAACCCACGTGCGTGTAAACAGTCTGCGTTACTCGACTCGGTTCAGCTCCAGAACACTTCGCGTGTACGGCGAACACACTTCGGAAACAGCAAAAGGCGCGGGGCTCCTCGCTGGGCCACGGAAACAGTACAGGGCGCGGCTGCTCGCTGGGTCAGGTGGAATGCGCGAGACCCGCTGCTTTCTCGCGCACGCGAGAGGAATCGAGCCCCTGGATACCTGGCGATAAGACACTTCCTAGGTACGTATTGTGTGCTCATCTCGCGGCCAGCTTATGCTCTTTGTACCACTGCATCTCATTCGGCTGGGTCTTTGGCACGAATTGTGAGCTTCGCATTTCCACCGTGTTCTGGATATTCTTTCCGGTATCCATGCCATCGAACCTGCAATGCAAAAATGTACACTGACAATAGGTGAACCTGATTCGTTTGTTCGTTAACGTTTTTGATTGCCTTGTTTCTTAAGTGCAAAACGGCTGGTAAATGATATCTGTACACATACAGTTGAGGACTGTAAGAATTCCTTTCCTGGTGCCTCCTCTCCCCATGAGAAGATCCAACCGTCTCTCGTGGTGGTTTTGCCCGTTCTCTCCCAGCAGTTTAGCTCTGTCTACGCACATACCCGACTCCACTCTTGATGGTTATTGTTGGTTTTCCATGGACACTGTTGTTGGTTTATATAGGCTACTGGCATAGGCATATGTACTGGGACATGGATAATACAGATGAATAAGAGTAGCTGGGTACAATAAAGAATAGAAGCACGGACCATATCAATTTCTCCACCAGGAGGTTGGTGGTGCGTAATGCATGGTTTGAGCATGTCAAATCGAGAGGATACATGACACGTGCCCCAAGAAATGAGACATAATATTAACCTTGTTACCTGCGTCCTGACAGGTCGTAGCTCTCTCCTGATTGCAACATTGAGCTTCGACACTGACTTAAAACTTGGTGCATCTCGTACACCGTCCGTCTGCTATCACTTGCACCAGTCACCACTAGTCGAGGCTTCCGCCTCCGTCCTCCCGAGTTGTGAAGTTTTCTACTCCAATTTGATTTCTTGATTAGAAAAAATGATTTAGTTATAGTTTCCAGATTTGCATCCCGCGTTTGTTTTAGCGGTCTCTCTCTCTCTACGACAGCATCGTCTGCCACGACTCTGCTGCTGAACTCGCCAGTAGCTGCAGCTTATTGATTGATCCAAAAGATGGGGTACATTTAAAAATAACTAGATCAAATGGCCCGCGCAATGCGCTGGCTATTCAAGAAATAGAGCTAAGAAAAAGCTTGAAAACTTGCATTGCATCTCTTCTTCTATTGCTCACAATTCTATTTAGTTGATACGTATGGACAATGGACATTTTATATAACTTTCACTGCTCCTTTGGTTCTTCTATTTTAGCTAACGTAAGATAGGTCTTGTTATGTCAGTGATACTTTGGTATAATTAATCTCCAGGATTTTTCCCTCCACCTATTCCTTGTTATTAGCACAAAAAATATAATATAACTTCATGGCAGTTCTCAATGAACTATTCAAACTGATTCTTGAGTTCTCTAATATTTTACGTTCCATATAGTTCTTTTTTAATAAATATTTTAAATAATCTTGTTCACCTCAGAAGCTCAAAATATTTGATGAGAATAAGAGTAATGGTTTGCTAGTTGTTTGCACCTTTTCATGTTAATTATCTTCCAAGTTGAGTATGATGTCAATCATATACTTGATTTTTCAAGTGACACATCATATAGAGGTGCCTCCAAATATTATTTGTGTAAGAAAAACTACTTGTAAACATGAAAGCAAACATATCCACAGTGTTGTGTGAACTTAATAATGTCGATCTATACAAATACTGGTCATGAACATCATTCCTTCTTTTTTGGGTGTTGCTTGAGCTCAATTTTTTTAAAAAAATCATAATACTAATCTCTCTAAGCACTTTAAAAAAATCATAAGACTAATCTCTCTAAGCACTAAGGCAAAGAAAACACTTTAACTGGCAAGAAAGTAAACCACTATGCAGTATACCTGCAGTGGTTACATATCGATGATTCGGGGAACCACAGATCATATATGGCAGGACAAATTTCGTTATTAATTGGGCCAAGAATCCATGGGGCGGATGATGGATCGGCTTCTCTCCATGCCTCAAGGCTGAAAGACAAAAAGAGAAGATTGAGAAACATGTTTTTATCTATGGGGAAGACACAACCGTATTCTTGTACCTTACTGATTGCTTTTTACCTTGTTTCAAATGCTATCGGGTTCTAGATACATTGACGTCCAAGACTACACAATGCATGTGTTGTGGTTTACTGAGGCATGGGAAGACATTAGATCAAGGCAGATGTCTTCGTTGCATTCCCAACATCAGGTCCTCCGTGCTCTATATTCCTGGAGATCCGGATGCGGCGCTCGATTCTTGCGGCCAACTGAATCCAAGAGCTGATCTGCAGGCTCTCGCCCCAATAGCACTTTGATTTCTGACGTATTGCTCGGATGCATCTCGTTCCTGCAGATCGTGGCCCACAAGCAGCACCACCGCTTGGTTGCCGCTTTGTTACCCGAACGTAGTACAACAATGATAGATAGGAGGCGGCGGCGTGGTGCTGTTCCGTAACCTAGTTTGCCTATGTTTGATAGGAGGCAATAGTTGACGTGGGGAAGTTAATTAACTAAGGATCGCCTAAGATTATGTGATGAGAGGATCAAGGGCCAGATGTTTTGCTTTTTTGTGAGAATTCATAGACTATTTCTCTATTTTTCTAGACACCTTTGGTGGGAGGTTCATCTCCTTTTATTATAAAATAGATTAACTTGCGGAAGTAAATTACTCATGGTGAAGAAATTACAACATTAATCAAAACTCAATGCTTTTATCCGCTATTCAGTTTCATTTGGGCATAGCCGCCACCACCTACATGGCCGCAACCATCACAGCGGTATCGATATTCTCGCCACCGCTGCCAATTCGATTTGCTCCTTGAGGTCACCCTTCTTGCTTGTAACCAAAGGGTCCCTTTGGTTTGGGCGAGTGGGCGTTGAATTCCATACAGGAGAGGCACTCCAGATGTCGCATAAGGTGTGGCATCCGTGATATCTCCCGCTCTAAGGAGGCCCCACACCTGTCTAGCATGTGTGCAGTGGAGGAGAATGAATTATGAGTTTCTCCTCATGTTTCCCCCACTCACTCTCTCTCTCTCTCTCTCTCTCTCTCTCTCTCTCTCTCTCTCTCTCTCTCTCTCTCTCTCTCTCTCCGTGTGTGACAGGCCCTCCTCCCCCTCTCTCGCACTCGTGACTCGGCCCTCCTCCCCGGCCCGAAGGCGGCGAGCAATGGCGGGCTCCCATTCTCCGGCTCGGGGGCGGCCGTTCTACGGCGGATAGCGGTGGCTCGGGGCCCCCATTCTCTGCCGGCGCACCTCCCCCTTCTCCTCTCCGGCGCCCTTCTCTTCCAGGCACGTCGGGCGGTGCATTCTGGCCGGAGACGACCGACCGCGTCCTCTCGGTGGCAGCGGCGCCGGTGGGCGAGGACGATGAAGAGGTGAGCTGCGGCCATGGCGGGGCAGCCGGATCGAGGGCCGCCCCCTCCTATGGGGGTCGGGAAGGCCACGGGGCGACCGGATCCGGAACGCCCCTCTCCTCCACCGGTCACGAGCGCCACGGGGCGGCCGGATCTAGGGCCGCCCCCTCCGACGGCCGTGGAACGCGGTGCTCGGTACAACGGCAGTGGAATTGGTGGAACGGTGGTATGGGCCCGCTTTTTTTTGTTTGTCTAACACTACAACAACCACGGTCGTCTCTGTCTGCCGCCCCTATTGTGTGACACAATAATGGCGGTTGGAAACGTCGATCGTGGCTGTTGTAGTGCTGTACAGCCACGGTTGATCCCGTTTGCGAGGCTATAGAGCGTGGCTATAGATGTTTATCTGTAGCCTCGCAAACATAGCCACAGTTGGATAGACCCGTGGCTATAGTGGTCTTCCAACCGTGGCTGTAGCGCTTCATTGTTATAGTGATTCCGCTGCCACGCGAGCCTCTACGTGTTGCCTACTGCCGTGCGTGCCTACCGCGAGCCAACACAAGCCCGCCGCCTGCTCACTGCTCCTGGAGAGGCGTGCCGCCCGTAGAGAACAACCCTAACCCTAGAACTCGGTCATGGAAGAAGAGCTCGAGCGCTTCCAGTTCCGGTGCGAGACATGGAGGAGAAAAAAATCGAAGCCGTACATGTGTAATTAGTGGCATGGTGGGTAATTTTCACCACTTCGAGGAAGTCACAGCTAGCAAAAGTAGGGGGGAGCTTTCATATTTGCACTACGAAAAGCACCTGCTTTTCGTCACAGCTAGTTAAATAAGCACCCCCTTTGGTTTACTTTCTGTTTTTATAAGAAAAACACCCAAGAAAGCCAAACGAAGGGACCCTTTGTATGCTAGACTGTAGCATCTATCTAATTGATTGAGTGTACTATGGCCATAGCGACACAATTATTCATAGGCATGAACGCACACTTTTTCATCATGTGTATTCATGCTTTGGGTGCTCTAACTTGGCATCAATGCACTACTACAAAACGCACTGTAGCGACATTTGAAAAAGCACTATAGCGGCGGGTATGGGCTCCCGCCGCTACGAGAGCGCAGTTAAAAATCAATGGTTGTAGCGGCGGGTATCCGGTATCGGGAAGCCACCCGCCGCTACAGCCGAACTAGCCAAACAAAAGAAAGTTGGAAGTGGGCCCTCATCGGGCCCACCTGACAACCGGCGGCGCCTGAGCGGCCCTGCTATCCACGCACGTCATGCCACCGCCACCGGGATCCGCGCGTCGAGCTGCCGCCGCCGCCTGGACGGGGACGGATCCATGCGCCCCGTACGTTGCGCCTTCATCGCCGCTGGATGGTGGAGGCGGCGGATAAGCCGCCCGTGCATCGCGCTGCCGGGGAGGGTTGCCGCCCCATGCTCCGCACGTCGCCGAAGGAGGCCTGCCGGCCCGTGCGCCGCGCCGGCGGAGGAGGGCCACCGCCCCATGCGTCACGCCGCCGGGGAGGGCCGCCGCCCCGTGCACCGTGCGCTGCCGAAGGAGGACCGCTGGCCCGTGTGCACCACCGCCGGAGGAGGGGAAGGCGGAGGGTCCGTCGGGGGAGGGCCGTCGGAGGAAGGCCGCACGCCAGGGCGTGCGCTAGTGAGTGAGAGAGAGAGGTGGGTGGGTGGGGTGGCGACCGAGGAATGGAAAACGGAGGGTGGATGAGTTGCTTAGGGTTAGGAGTATTTTTATACTATGTCATGGAAGTGAATGCCCGAGAGGCTGAGACTCAATAGCTACGTGCCGTCACCTCTACAAATAAATTGTAACGGCGATTGGTTTAATGAGCCGCCGCTAAAAATAGTTTTTATTTGTAATGGCAGGTCGTTTTAGGCCACGCCGCTACAGACCATTTTTGTGGCAGTGATGGTTACTCTAATAAACTACAATGAAAAAGTTCTGGATGAACGATTGTTAGCTACACCATTATAATCGTACCCTGATTCCTCTAGAGGTTGCGAGGATAATGAGTAAATATGCCCCCTACCTTATTATTTGTCTTCTTCTGCTCCAACAGGTCATTGCTAATTCGGACATACCTTGATGAATATTCACCACTTATACTTAGGTCGACGCTCTAAAATTGTTGGTGACGCACCAAAGGCCTCTATCTTAGTAGTGTTTATAACATCAAGCATGTACAATATTCCCATTTTACTGGTACTCGCTTTTATTTTGCATCATAGTAGCTGCGATGAGGGCTAAATAAAGATCCTCGATCATGCCTCTTCTTCCTCTCTAATGCTAACTAAAACGCAATGTTTTTGTATCAATTCACGCTCCTACATTATGCATTGTGTCGGTCTCCCACAAGTAGCACAAATATTTCTGACGTTTTATTGATGCGCTCAAGATGATGATACAATTCAATCAAGCAGAAACAAAGGAAATGTTAGTGTGTGATGCAATGATGTGTGCCTAGTGGCATTATGGAATTCATTTGCATTAACTTATACATTTATAATATCTTGGTGATATGGGTGAGCCAAGTGAATGATAATGGGCAGTTTTTCGGAATTAAATTTTGGCCAGGGGTTTTAATGCAGTATCATAATGGCACTATTATAGTTTTAACAAAATTGGTTGACTTGGGGCGATGATGTGATGATATGATACGAATCCTAAACCTACCTCAAGGTCACTATTAAATGGATTAGTCAACATAGTAGATCAATATACGGGACCACTGGTTTCGTTTTATACTATGGATACAAATGAATAATTATAAATCTATCATTGTTTATGTTATTACCCTCAGTCTTATGAAATACTGACTATTAGTTATTAATTCTCAATATTAGAACCACACCATTAGATCAAACAGTCAGTACTTTTGGAAAACTATTGGCTGTATTTTGGACTGAAAAATTACTTACTCCTTGCCTACTAAAACACACAATTTTTTCTGATAAAATTTGGTCTCTTTAGTGTGTGTGACAATTGTATCTTGTTTGTTGCTAGAAATCAGCGTCTAGTTATTCCAAGAAAATGTTAGTGTTATCTGGACAAGATACACAACTCAAAATCACAAACGCATATGCATATTACACGTGGATGCACGGAACTGGACTAGACATCGATCTGTGTAGAATCCTTGACTAGGTTCTATAACTGACAAGGTAGTTTGCACAGAATCCTCCTCCTAACTTTACGCTCAAGTTTCCCTAGCCTGTGTATGTATAAGTACAACTTATACTGATCATTACACGAGGTGTGCATTACAATCCTTCTCCTGCATAATCTGGTTGATCTGCCCATGCCCATTGATTCAACGGCAGATCACGACAATTCTGATTTGTTCAAGAATATCCCATGCAGCCCGTGCAGATTTTGCACTTCTCCCAGGTCATTTAGTGTTATCCCCAGGACATCAACTCGTGAAGTCGCGACACTCACCAAAGTGTGGGACACCCAATGACTGGTGCACCCGCGTGGCCACCGACGACCGTCACACCCGCCAGTGGGAGACCGGCGCGTGGATGCCCCTCCATAGGAAAACCTCTTGGTGATCCTTCACGGGATCGTCGATCATCCTGGAGACCTGGCGATAAGACTCCTCCTCTGTTACGTATCCTGTGCTGCTCTGGCCAGCAGATGTTCTTTGTACCGCTGCACCCCATATCCAGCTGTGTCTTTGGCACGAGTTGTGAGCTTCGCGCCTCCACCGTGTCCTGGATATTCTTTCCGGTATCGATGCCATCGAACCTGCAGTGCAAAAATGTACAGTGACAATAGGTGAACCTAATTGGTTTGTTCGTTAACGTTTTTGATTGCCTTGTCTCTTAAGTGCAAAACGGCGGGAAAATGAGATCTGTATACATACAGTTGAGGACTGTAAGAATTCCTTTCCTGGTGCCTCCTCTTCCCATCAGAAGATCCAACTGTCTCTCGTGGTGGTTTTGCCCGTTCTGTCCCAGCAGTTTAGCTGTGTCTACACATACCCGACTCCGCTCTTGATGGTTATCGTTGGTTTTCCATGGACACTGTTGTTGGTCGTTTATATAGGCTACTGGCATAGGCATATGTACTGGGACATGGATAATACAGATGAATGAGAGTAGCTGGGTACAATAAAGAATAGAAGCATGGACCATATCAATTTCTCCACCAGGAGGTTGGTGGTGCGTAATGCATGGTATGAGCATGTCAAATCGAGAGGATACATGACACGTGCCCCAAGAACTGACACACAATATTAACCTTGTTACCTGCGTCCTGACAGGTCGTAGGTCTCTCCTGATTGGAACATTGAGCTTCGATACTGACTTAAAACTTGGTGCATCTCGTACACCGTCCGTCTGCTATCACTTGCACCAGTCACCACTAGTCGAGGCTTCCGCCTCCGTCCTGCCGAGTTGTGAAGTTTTCTACTCCAATTTGATTTCTTGATTAGAAAAAATGATTTAGTTATAGTTTCCAGATTTGCATCCGGCGTTTGTTTTAGCTGTCTCTCTCTACGACAGCATCGTCTGCCACGACTCTGCTGCTGAACTCGCCCGTAGCTGCAGCTTATTGATTGATCCAAAAGATGGGTTACATTTAAAAATAATTAACTTGCGGAAGTAAATTACTCATGGTGAAGAAATTACAACATTAATCAAAACTCAATGCTTTTATCCGCTATTCAGTTTCATTAGGGCGCAGCCGCCACCACCTACTTGGCCGCAACCATCACTGCCGTATCGATATTCTCGCCACCGCTGCCAATTCGATTTGCTCCTTGAGCTCACCCTTCTTGCTTGTAATCATCGTTCCACAAGCACCACTGTCGTCCACACTTCAAGACGGGTCCTCGAGTACATGACAGAACCGGTGTGTTCTTGTGTGAGTATTTGGGTGCTCACGAAAGAGAAAAGGTACAGGCAGTTGGTTGCTCATGAAGGATGAGCGTCCAATGGTGATGCACGTTGCAAGGTCTATCTAGAAGTTTATTTGATGTAGGAAGGCACTTTTGTTTGGCAATCCCCAGCACGGGCATATGTATTCTGTAACCCTAGTTTGTTTAATAAAGTGTGGTGGCACTAAAAATAAATCTATGAGGTCGTTCCACTGTATCTGCAGGAACTCATGAAGCTGTTACATTGAAATGATCAAACAAAATTTTATCCCATGTGTCGGGCACCACACGACTGGTGCACATGCACGGCCATCAATTGCACGCACGCTGCCACAGCAAAACCTGCGAAAAACCTGGAGCAGAGGCTCCAATTGATCACTGATAATCCTGGAGACCGGACTATATGACACCTCCTTGTTATGTATCATGTACCCTCACAACCAGCAGATACTCCTTTGTACCAATGCACTTGCACCTCAAATCCTGCTGTATCTTTTTTTATTATTATATTAACTACAATAGGTTAAGGCCAACCTGAGCTTTATTTATGCAAATTGGCGGTTACATAAAAAATGATGGGGTGGAGACTCTCACCCGTGGGGTTGCCTTGTCTAATGCGGGCGCCCCATGTGCAAAACTCTGACATACAAAGGGGATCTAGATCTGACCCTATAGGCCCAAAGAAATACATCGTTTGCCCCTTCATTCACACCTACGGCGGGGGAGAGAGACGCTTTTGAAGGCGACGCTATTCCGGCTTTTCAATATATCCCAAAGGATGGCCACCAGGGCTATGAACTGTGCTCGAGTGGGCGGTGAATTCCATAGAGGGGAGGCACTCCAGATGTCGCATAAGGTGTGGCATCCGCGATATCTCCCGCTCTAAGGAGGCCCCACACCTGTCTAGCATGTGTGCAGTGGAGAAGAATGAATTATGAGTTTCACACTACTATAGAAAGAGCCTGCAATATCATCTCATGTTTCCCCCGCTCATTCTCTCTCTCTCTCTCTCTCTCTATCTATCTATCTATCTATCTTCTCAATTCTAAAAAATACTAGCTTGTCGAGGTTTATTGTCGGCAATGTATCTGTCGAGCTTCAGTACGGACAAAGAACTCGATGGTGCACACATAGAAGTTCAATTTATAACCGTTGGAGTAAGCATGAGATATATCAGCTACCTCATGGTTCTATGAAAACAAGATAGCACTTTGATTCCTTTCTCGAGGTTGTTGCATCTCAGGAAGCTGATGTTGCACTTGTGGACATCTTCTCTGCTGCAGATTCTATCTTCATACATGCGTTCTTGAACACCCGGAAGAAGGGGCTCTTCCCATTCTTGTCTTCGGTAGTATTAGAGCTCTTCTCACTCTTGTGTTTCTTGTTTCCTTGTTTTGTTTTCTTTAGGCCAGCCCACTTCACATCATCACCATCACCATCGGCTTCTTCCTCATCACTTGAGTCACTTGAGAAAATATTTCCAGGACAAGCCGCAGTCAACCTGGTAACATGTGCCTTATCAAGAAAAATATGAAGATGACCAAGGTGCTTCGGGCCTTTCTTCTTGAACCTCAAATGGTTGCATTTGATTCCTTTCTCGGGGTTGTCGCATCTCTGAAATTAAAGAAGACAAACATTAGCAAGTATGTCCATACATGAAAAACATTCAAAATGAATAATTACTAATAAGAAATTAGTACCTACAACTAGATGTTCATCCCACCATTCTTTTGAGCAGTCTACAGTTTGCTTTGCCTCAACCCATCCAAGTCCAGTGCAGAATTCTTGAACTCTATAAACCATACATATTCCTTTTTCATTTTGTCAAATTTGTTCTTGAATTGTTTCTTTGTTTGCTTGAGGTTAGTCTTTTCTTCATATTTGGTTCTCAAATTCTTGCAACAAATACTAGTGAATTGTCCGTTTGGCCTATTACCAGCATCTATCTATCCTGCTTCAAATTGGCATCACTCCAAACTACTTTATCTGACATGCTTTGAATCAATTAAAAGAAACAAATTTAATTCGTAGGTTTAGTTCACCAATTGCACTACCAAACGATTACTTCAACAATCTGGACGGAATAATGAAGGAACAAAGGAGGAGAAGGAGGAGAGCTACCTATTCTGCGTGCCTGCACCGACCGCCCTGTGACATCCCTGGTGTTTCACTGCGAGTGCCTGCTGCCGCATTCCACTGCCGCGTGAGCCTCTGCGCGTTGTCTACTGCCGTGCGTGCCTGCCACGAGCCACCACAAGCCCGCTACCTGCTCGCCGCCCTAGAGAGGCGTGCCACCCCTAGAGGAGAAAAAAAATCGAAGCGGTACATGTGTAATTAATGGCATGGTGGGTATTTTTCACCACTTTGAGGAAGTCACAGCCAGCAAAAGTAGGGGGGGGGGGGGCTTTCATATTTGCACTATGAAAAGCACCTGCTTTTCAACACAGCTAGTTAAATAAGCACCCCCTTTGGTTTACTTTCTGTTTTTATAAGAAAAAGCACCCAAGAAAGCCAAACCAAAGGGACCCTTTGTATGCTAGACTGTAGCATTTATCTAATTAAATTGAGTGTATTATGGCCATATCGACACAATTATACATAGGCATGAACGCACAGTTTTTCATCATGTGTATTCATGCTCTGGGTGCTCTAACAGGGCATCAATGGTTACTCTAATAAACTATACAATGAAAAACTTCTGGATGAACGATTGTTAGCTACACCATTATAATCGTACTGTGATTCCTCTAGAGGTTGCGAGGATAATGAGTAAATATGCGCCTACCTTATTAATTGTCTTCTTCTGCTCCAATAGGTCATTGCTACTTCGGACATACCTTGATGAATATTCACCACTTGTACTTAGGTCGATGCTGTAAAATTGTTGGTGACCCACCAAAGGCCTCTATCTTAGTAGTGTTTATAGCATCAAGCATGTACAATATTCCCATTTTACTGGTACTCGCTTTTATTTCGCTTCATAGTAGCTGCGATGAGGGCTAAATAAAGATCCTCATGCCTCTTCTTCCTCTCTAATGCTAATTAAAAAGCAATGTTTTTGTATCAATTCACGCTCCTACGTTATGCATTGTGTCTGTCTCCCACAAGTAGCACAAATATTTCTGACGTTTTATTGATGCGCTCAAGATGATGATACAATTCAATCAAGCATAAACAATGGAAATGTTAGTGTGTGATGCACTGATGTGAGCCTAGTGGCATTATGGAATTCATTTGCATTAACTTATACATTTATAATATCTTGGTGATATGGGTGAGCCAAGTGAATGATAATTGGGAGTTTTTCGGAGTTAAATTTTGGCCAGGGGTTTTAATGCACTATCATAATTGTACTAATAGTTTTAACAAAATTGGGTGACTCGTGGCGATGATGTGATGATATGATATGAATCCTAAACCTACCGCAATGACACTATTAAATGGATGGATTAATCAACATAGTAGATTAATACACGGGACCACTGGTTTCATTTTATACTATGGATACAAATGAATAATTAGAAATCTATTATTTTTATGTTATTACCCTCAGTCTTATAAAATGCTGACTAGTAGTTATGTATTCTCAATATTAGATCCACGCCATTAGATCAAACAGTTAGTACTTTTGGAAAACTATTGGCTGTATTTTGGACTGAAAAATTCCTAATGATTACTTACTCCTTGCCTACTAAAACACATAATTTTTCAGATAATCAATTTTGTCTCTTGTTTGTTGGTAGAAATCAGCGTGCAGTTATTCCGAGACAATGTTAGTGTCATCTGGGCAAGATAGACAACTCAAAATCTCAAACGCACATGCATATTATTACACGTCGATGTATGGAACTGGACTAGAGATCTGTGTAGGAATCCTTGACTAGGTTCTATAACTGACAAGGTAGTTTGTATGCATATTCCGCGTCTCATGGCACGTAATCATCCTCCTAACACTACTACAAATCGGGCTTGTAGCGGCGTTGTACGGACTCACGTAGCGGCGTAAAAAAGAGACCCGCCGCTACAGTATTTTAACGGCGGATCGTATAGTCATCCGCCTTTAAAAATCATTTTTTAGCGGCGGATTACGTTATGGTCCGCAGCTAAAAATACAACCCATTTTTAACAACGGACTACATTGTGGCCCGTCGTTATTTTTGTTTTTTCCGGCCCAGCCCACTCCCCACCACTGTTTATAATATAAATAGGCACCTAGGTTTTACCTCCATCTCCATTCCTCCCCACTCAGCCGCCACCTACCACCACATCTCCCTCCCTCCCGGTCCTCTCTTTCTCTCTCTCTCTCTCTCTCTCTCTCTCTCTTCGATTGGATCGGTTCTTGGTGCTTGCTGAGCCTGAGCAGCTGCAAGCCACGAACACGTAAGGAGAAGCAGCCACACCAGCTGCCCATGGCCGCAGCTCCTGCTTCTACAATCCATCTCTCTCTCTCTCTCTCTCTCTCTCTCTCAACCTACGCTTGTCGTCCCTGGTTGCCAGTGCACCGCCGGCAGCCATCGTCGCGGGCGGCCCCCTCCTCCCCTGTCCCGGCTTGCGGCAGCGGTGTTGGGGCGCGGATCCGCCGGCCCCTGTTCCGGCGACGGCGGCGGCACGTGGGGGTCGGGCAGATCCGGCCGCGCCTCTCTCCCTTCTCACCTCGGCGGTGGCGTTCGGGCGAGGAACCGCTGCCCATATTCCGGCGACGGCGGCGGCATGCGGGGGCGGGCGGATCCGGCCGCGCCTCCCTCCCTTCTCACCTCGACGGCGGCGTTCGGGCGAGGAACAACCGCCCCTCTTCCGGCGACGACGGTGGCACGCGGCGGTGGGCAGATCCGGCCGCCCGTGTGCTTTTTTTTTGTTTCCCCACGGATTAGTAGCGACGGGTGAAGACATCACCCGCCGCTACCCTGACTTTTGTAACGGCGGTGTGCGATTTTGCGCCGTTACAAACTTTTATTTTTAGCTGCAGAGCCGTAGCGGCGGGTCGCTATACCCGCCGCTATAGCACGTTTTGGCCCGCCGCTACAGTGATATTTTGTTGTGGTGTAACTTCACGCTCAAGTTTCCCTACTAGCCTATTTATGTATAAGTAGAACACTTATTGTGATCATTACGAGGTGTGCATTACAATCCTTCTCCAACATAATCTGGTTGATCTGCCCATATCGATTGATTCAACTGCAGATCACGACAACTCTGATTTATTCAAGAATATCCCATACAGCCTGTGCAGATTTTGCAGTTCTAATGCCAGGTCGTTCGCACATCTCCTAGAGGTCATTCCGCGGTATCCCCGGGACATCAACTCGTGACGTCCCGACACCGACCTGTTGGACACCCAATGACTGCTGCAACCCCTGGCCATCGACTTCCATTTCTGCCGCCACTGGGAGACCAGCACGCGGATGCCCGTCAACAGGAAAACCTCTTGGCGAGCCTTCACGGGATCGCCGATCATCCTGGAGACCTGGCGATAGGACACCTCCTTGTTACGTATCTTGTGCTGTTGCGGCAAGCAGATGCTCTTTGTACCGCTGCACCTCGTATCCAGCTGTGTCTTTGGCACCAATTGTGAGCTTCGCGCTTCCGCCGTGTCCTGGATATTCTTTACGGTATCGATGCCATCTCAGCTGCAATGTAAAAATGTACAATGATATACAGTAGGTAAACCTGATTGGTTTGTTCATTAACATTTTTGAATGGTGGGAAAATCAGATCTGTATACATACGGTTGATTGTAAGAATTCCTTTGCTGGTGCCTCCTCTTCCCATGAGAAGATCCAACTGTCTCTCGAGGTGGTTTTGCCCGTTCTGGCCCAGAAGTTTAGCTCTGTCTACGCACATACCCGATTCCCCTCTTGATGGTTCTTGTTGCTTTTCCATGGACACTGTTGTTGGTTTATATAGGCTACTGGCATAGGCATATGTACTGGGACATGCATAATACAGATGAATGAGAGTAGCTGGGCACAATAAAGAATAGAAGCACAGAGAGGAGGTTAGTAAGACCACCATATTGATTTCTCCATCAGGAGGTTGGTGGTGCGTAATGCATGGTTGGAGCATATCAAACTGAGAGGGTACATGACACCTGCCCCAAGGAAAGAAATGACACACAATATTAACCTTGTTACCTGCGTCCTGAGCTCTCCCCTGATTGCAACACTGAGCTTCGACACTGACCTAAACTCAGTGCATTCGTCTAACCAGCTTTATGAAATCAAGGTCCATTATCGATCCAGAAACGACCACTGACCTCACCACCAGCAGCAGGCAACACCGTGCGTCTGCCATCACTGTCACTGTTGTCTGCTTCATTTCGCTCACTATTACCAGCCGTCGGCCACGAGCTCTCTCGTCGTTCCCAGTCTGAGCAGTCTCTGCTCCCCGGTCACCACTAATCGAAGGTTCTGCCCTCCCGAGTTCTGAAGCTCGCTCTCTCTCTCTCTCTCTCTCTCTCTCTCTCTCTCTCTCTCTCTCTCTCTCTCTCTCTCTGGGTCTGAATGCTGCTGAACTCGCCTGTAGCTGCAGCTTGCTTGTGCTATATTGCTTGATCCAAACGATGTGTTACATTTAAAACTAATTACATGCGGAAGTAAATTACTCATGGTGAAGAAATTACAACATTCAGAACCCAATTCTTTTATCCTGTATTCGGTTTAATTTGGACGTAGCCGCCACCATCACTACCGTATCGATATTCTGGCAAATGTAACCAATTCGATTTGCTCCTTGGGCTCACCCTTCTTGATTGTAACCATCGTTCCCCCGTTTGTGGAGCCATAAATTCTATTTTATCATTGGTGTTGACTTTGTATACTATTCTGATCCTAGCGGGAAAAGGAGGGAAATGAATACTCAATTTAAAGTGATTAAACATACTTCCATACTCGATCTCATAGATCCCTATCGAATTCTGTGAAAAGCCGTATTCGATAAAAGTCGTATGTACGGCTTGGAGGGAGATCTTTCCTATCTTTGGAGATCCACCCTACAGATGGGGTCAAAAAGCCAAAAAATAAGTGATTCATTTTTAGCCCATATAAAAAGAAAACGGATTATTGGACCTCTTTCACGCCCATGCCACGTCGAGGTAGTGCAGAAAAAGATCTACAAAATCCGATCCAATATTTTTATTTTTTATCTTTTTCATTAGTTTTGTTTCACTCTTTTAAGAAAGAGTCGTTCTATTCTAAGTATGTTTCATTCTACTATAATAGAAAACAGAATATTATTTGAGCTATATGCTGCCATAAGAAGACCTGTAGGAGCAATTGAAAAAAAATATTTATTATTCCCCGTAGGAGGATTAAAATAGGTAGAATTCATATCAGTATACATTAATTAGATCAATTTGAAGAGGGTTCTGTTACTAACATGTTTACTTCCATTGTGGTGGGTAACGTATTTGGTTTCAGAGCCCTACATGCTCTACGTTGGGAGGCAAAATTCTAAAAATAAAAGGAAAAAGACTTTCCACTGACCTAAACTAAGGACGGGAAGGAAGCGGGCGAGCATATCTTCTACCTAAATTGATCGTGCTCAAATCAACCATTCTTGGGGTATTGTCTGTCCTGATAAATAAAGAATTCCTAGAATAATATAATAAATAAAAGTATTGATGTACCAATTTACTCAAAAATAAAAAAGTTTCTAATGTAAAGGACTCATTTTCTTTTTTAGGATTAAACAAAAGGGTTTGCAAAAAAAAGTGCTAGTGCCAAAAAGAATCCATAATTTGTTAAAGCTTCTATTAAAGCTAGACTAACCAATAAAGTACCTCATATTTTCCTATGCTTCTGGCTGTCTCGGAATACCCTATACAGCTTGTCCTGCAGTAGTACCTTGACCAACTCCAGACCCAACAGAAGCAAGCCCACAACAGCCAATCCAGCCTTACAGCACGAGCTGACGACAGCCATGCACCACCTGTGTCCGTGTTCCCGATGGCACCCCTCTCTTTCAAGAGGACTCGCGACATGTCAAGCCCTGGTAAGGCACTTTGCTTTGCATCGAAGTAAACCACATGCTCCACCGCTTATGCGTGCCCCCGTCAATTCCTTTGAGTTTCATTCTTGCCGAGAAAGAATTTTGAACTTTTTATCCTCTTGCCTAATAGGCAAAGATTGACCTCCATTGAAAGACTAATTCATTCGGATCGATATGAGGACCCCCCCCCCTTTTTTTTTTTGACTTGACTAAGTAGGATTCGACAATTGCTGAGTAGGATTCGATAATGGCTTGAGGCAGTGATTCAAAAAATTGATTTACCCCCTTCTCGCAATCTCAATCTGAATTTGCGTGGCAAAAAGGATGATACTACCCAAATATGAATGCCCCCCCCCCCCCGAAAGGGACATCATCGAATTAACCACCTTGTTTAGATTTAGATAGTGTATGAATAGGCCTAACTAAATCCTTGTATCATGGCGCTGAAGTATGTAACCCATGTCATACTCCCAAGAAAACTCGAACGACCTTCAACAAAAGGGCACCTGTACCCGAAACCGACACAGGTGGGTAGGTAGAGAATACCTAGGGGCACAAGACAACTCTCTAAGGAACTCGACAAAATAGGCCCGTAACTTCGGGAGAAGGGGTGGTCTGATGCTTTTATAGTCATTATAGATATATACTTTGAGGCCCTCTAGCAAAACGAGCAGTTGAAGCTAGTTAGTTGCAATAAAAGCATCAGGCCAGGCTCTCTTTTATTTGTTCCTCGTGTTACTTTAATCTTTTCTTGGCTCTCCCACTCACTGATCTATTTTGTGTTCGAGAGTCTAACCAAGCTTTTGCGTAGGTTCTTATTTGTCTGTAAGGATTTAGGAAGAACATGACCAAACGCCCACTATCATGGAACTTAATTCTTTATCTTTCTATCCTGGGCAAATGATCATTCATGTATAGTTCATGCTTTTATCCAGGTTACAAGAATGTTTAAAGAGCTCAATCATCATTCGAGGAGTCTGTATTTTGAGGTTCAAAAGATGGATCGTTTATTCTACAAGGACGCACACATGTTCAAAATTTCTCTCTAGTTCTTCAATTGTGGAATACGAAGAACATATAAATAATATAAACAGCAATTTGTTAGGTCTGACAGGACAGTGGCAAACCATAAGTTGGGACTCACATAGGAAGATAACAGAAAATATTGCAATGAGTCCATAACAATATATCTTCTTTAGTAAAAAAAGAAGCTATCTCTTCCTAAAAACACAAATCACAATCGACTATGTACCCAAACCCAACACAAGTGTATGCTGTATCTAGTGCACCAGTTGTTCTATCCTAAATAGTTCTAGAGACTAAGGCTCTCCTTGATTTGTTACTAGTGTCACATCAGTCTTTTCTTGGCACCGCCACATATTATTGATCCATTTTGTACTCCAAAGACCATCCATCTTTTGTTGTATAGGTTCCTAATTGTCAGACGTTTTAGGAAAAAATCACGAAGCATCCACCGTCATGGAACTTCTGGGAATATAATCGTTCTTGTATAGTACATACTTTCATCCAGAATCATCAGTTCAGTTGTCCGTATTTTACTTCAAAGATGGCTCATTTGTTTCCCTTAGTCCTTCGATTATGAAATATAAGCATCTAAGAGAAGCATCTAATAGAATCATGCAAGGTGCCAAAGAATACAATTGTGTACCCTAGAACCATGTATACAGCAAATTTTTCTGCACAGTGAGCAGATAATACTTATGTTTTACACATTATAATGGATCTACCGGAAACATGTACCCTAAAGCTTATGTTTTACAGTTTATAATGGATGTACTGGGAGACGTGGTCATCATTAAAAACTAGTTGTGGCCTATCCTTGTTTTCAGATGTTTCATGGTCCCTTAAAGTTCCGTGTGTATTAATGTAACAACGATGTAAATGTGAGCACATGACAACGTCAGCATGATGACACTTCATGCACCTATATTTCTTCATTTATCCTTTTTAATCAAGAGATCAGGCAAACCTGGTTAACTGCATGAAAGTGTGTCATTTTTATTTTTTTTTTGAATGTGCCACCATGGCACGGTCTCCAGGAGACCAGGTGCGGGACGGGGCTCGAACCCCCGTCGGCACGGACACACCCATGTGTCTTGGCCACTGGGCTACAAGCCCATCCGCATGAAAGTGTGTCATCTGTCACGCTATAAAACATTGTCATAGGAACTCCCATCTAACAAGAGATTAGCCCATCTGACTCAAGTAAGAAAAACCTTGACGAAGCAAGGTACTAACCTGATCGTAGTTGCTGGCATTTCTAGGCCTTGAATATATCTTCTTTGAGAATAGAGTTTGGAGTCATCTGCAGGCGTTTCATAGGAACACAAAGATGATACAGTTTTTCTTAAGTGACTTGACCTAACGAAGACATTAAACAATCACCTTATCAAATCAGTCAATCTGGAGGAAGCAAGGTACTTTATAGGCCTTGAATAAATCTTCTCCGATAATAGAGTTTGGAAAGACCTGCAGGCGTTTCATAGGAACTTATATGAAACGTTAAGATGATGCAGTTTTTCTTAAGCGACTTGACCCAACAAAGACCTAAAACAATCACCTTATCAAATCGGTAGAACTTTAAACAGTTGAGCCTTTTCTACCGTGATAGCCTTGCCAAGCCACACTAAATCAGTCTGTCTACGTTAGAATCGGCAAGCCCAACTATATTGCGGCAAATTATGACCTCCGATTGCCGCCAACTAATTATCTGTAGCAGGCAGCAGCCAATCTGAATTTGATCCAACTCTTTTGCTCTTCATGGCTCGGCCGGGCAGTCGTGATAAATTGGTGCCACCGGATAAAGGCCTGAAAACAATTGATTATGCATGAAACCACAGGGTCGATTATAGAGAGAAACTCTGCAAATAAATATAAAAATCATTATCCCTTTTCCATCGTTTCCAGAGTTCCAATCTCACGTGGTTTGGATCGGAGAGAGAGAACAATTACTAAACAATCTGAGCCTAAGATTCACTACTACAAAACGCTACTGTAGCAGCGGCCCAAAAATGGCCCAGCGGCGCGGCCCGAAGCGGCCCGCCGCTACAATACTTGGCTGGGCACCGGGTTAAAGCGGACGGCCGCTATAACCACCTAATATTTGTACCGGCGGTTGGAAACATGACCCGTCGGTACAAATGACCTGCTATAAATAGACGCGTTCGGACAGCACAGCGAGCTTCTCCACTATATGCGGCCCGAAAATTCGGGCAAAAATCGACAAAAAAAAGGGGGGTGGTTTTGAGTTCGTTTTCTTGGATAGATTTGTTCCCTAGGGTAAGGGCAATCTATCTCATGTATTATTTTTACATATCATGTTAGAATCTACTAGAATTTTGGCTTTGTAATTTTCTTTGAATTTTATGCCTATTTGTCACAATTCTCTAGATTTGTAGAGCTATGGTTGGTTTTTGTCCATCTATTTGTATCTTGAGTCTTTTACATGGAGAAAAGTTGTATCTCTAGGCTTCTTATGGAGGAAATTATATATCTAGGTTTCTCATGATAGATGGAGAGCTAGGTTAGGTAAAGGAGGAAAATTACATTTTTCGTTAAAATAATTTACGTATCTAGTTGGTCACTTTATTTGTAGCTTACAAAACTTGATCCTACGGGATATATTGTCCCATGTTTTGTTGAAGTAATTATTATTTTTGATGTGTAGTGCTTGAGGTATGGATAAATCTTGGATGTATGAGATGTCAAGAGCGGGAAGTTATTTTTTAGGACAAGTCAAGGCATTTGTCACGAAGGCCGCACAACATGCTAAGCGAGAAGGAAGGGATGAAATACATTGTCCGTATAGAACACTCGTAGAGGAGGTAGACGAGGAGGATTCACATACAGTATAGAACACCTGTCATAAGAAAGGCAGGTGCACATTATGCAATGCATACCATAATTTATACGACCTCGAGGTAAATAGGTCGGATACTCGGTATTCACCGGACAATCAAATATAATGTGTCAGTCACATCACAAAGATGATTTGTTAGTTACCCAAATATCTGACCATGTCTACCCAAAGGTCATGCGAGTCGCAGTATGTTCTACATATTTTTGTACCTACCTTCCTATTGAAAGACACCTTACATTCTATATTCATCCCCCATGTACCCCTTCTCCTATATATAGAAAGTCATCATCTGCTAGAAAGTTTCTCTCAGTGTGGCTTGCCAAATCAACAGCCTTCTAGCGCTGTCATTAAGATCATTGACTCGTATGTCAACATGTTTCCAACATCCGTGGATGTGGTCCATGTTGCCACACTCATCTCACTTAGACCGCTTTCATCATCGAGCATGGCTATACTACTGAGATGGAAGAAAACAGTGGAAAGAGGGGGAAATAGAGGAAAGGTGGAAAGTAGAGAGAAAAGGAGAAAAAAGTGGAAAGAGATGAGAAAATAGAGGAAGATATGAGGAAATAGAAGAAAGGGGGAAAAGGCGAAAAAAGAGGAAAGAGAGGGGAAAATAGAGGAAGATAGGAGGAAATAGAGGAAAGGGGGAAGTAGAGAGAAAAGGAGAAAAAAAGAAAGAGAGGAGAAAATAGAGGGAGAGCAAAAGTAGTTTTTATTTTAGAAAAGTGATCCAGCCATAAAATAGAGACAATAGAGGGATATAGCTCATGATAGTTCAATGTACATACCAGGTGCAGTTCACTTCAATTCAAAGAAAAAATTGGAGCTACAAATTGTACTCCTACGGTGTACAATTGGGTCTACAAATAGGTGTGAAGAAGTGGCTATAGTGGCCTCTATAGCCACGGTTGAAGAAATGGAACGTGGCTATTGGTGGAGGCCTCAATAGCCATGGTTCACAAAGCCAATCGTGGCTATAGTGGCCTCTATAGTCCACGACCACGATAGCCCTCCCCTACTGTAGCCACGGTCCATTTTCCTTGGTGTGGCTACAAGGTTTTGGGAGGCATAGCTACAGTGGCAGATTGTTATAGTGTAATTTAATACAACACTAACCTTGGTCTATGTTGTACCAACACAATCCGAGTCGATGCTTATGCAGTCCTCTACCATCGAAAGGATAAACAAGAGCCCTCGATTGGCAGCAGGAGGCACACACATTTTCTGGTCAGCATAGACAATTAGATAGAGGCCGTTTGGGCTTGTAGATGGGGTGAGGTGAGTGGTTCCTGTGAAGGATGGCTTCATACGACACCGACAATGTGATGTTGTTGAGCATGGCAGTGGCAGCAGGGCTCGACCGCTACTGCACCCCACGCTGATGTGATGAAGGGCCACAAGGTGAGTGCCTCCATATGTCCCTCATGGTGCAGTTGATGGGTGACCTCATGCCTTCCTCCCTGGTGAGGATGGCAACCACAACATGATCGGGGAGGTCCGGCACCAGTCATACATCCCCATCCATTTATAAAGTTACGACAATATTTCTACCGATCTTGCAGAACATGGATATCTAGATACCGCATATTCCCAATGGCAAGCTCTTTGTGACATATGTATGTGCCCAAATCAAGCCAACAGATTCATTGTCCTTGCCACTAACTCTTATATGTGCATAGGTCATGTGTCTAGTTAGGGCTAGTGGCTGGAATATAGTAACCACCAGGAGACAACACATGTTATTCGTTTACACTACTACATTAAACCTCCGTGGCGGCAGGCTAAAATGGGCCTCAATGGCGGACGTATTAAACCCCACCGAGGTCCCGTCACTATGTACGAGTCAAAATTAGTCGCGGCCCTAGGACCACGACCGTACGCCAGGGCGGATTAGCCTAATTAGGCGCCGGTGACGTTCTAGGGACCGCGACTTGAGCCGTTAACCTATTAATAAAAGATTGGCGGGCCCCTAGTGGGACCTGCCCTAGACGCGTCGCCAATCCCGTCCCGCCACGCGCCGTTCAGCCGCCTCACGCGGCCCGTGCTGCGACACGAGCCCCCGGCGGAACAGGTGCGGCCGCCATTGGCGCGGCTGCCCGAGGAGGAGGCGTCGGAGAAGGAGCGCCGGAACCGCCGCTCGAGGCGCCGACGGAGGAGGAGGCGTCGTCCAAGCCGCCGGAGTCGCCGATGGAGGAGCCCCCGACGTGGTCCGAGGCACCGGAGGAGGAGCGCCCGAGCCTTCTCGCCGCCGCGAGATCCAGGCAGCGAGAGGAGGCACCGGAGCCGCCGGAGGAGGCGTTGGGGCGTTGGCTAGGACCACCGCGCGCTAGGCCCGGCTCCGGCGGTGGAGCCTAGAACAGCCCCGGCGGCGGCGACCCATGCCGGAGGAGAGGCGGCGGAGGTGGAAGAGAAGAAAGAGAGAGGCAGCGGTGGCGGCGCCTAACCCTAACCCTAAACCTACCCGAGGTGGTGGTCCGGTGTGCGGATAAGTGTTGCGGTGCGGCGCTGCACCCCCCCCCCCAACCTATTTATAGGAGGGTGCGATCGGCTGCGGTGGGCCGGATTGTCGGGCACGCAGCTAATTGTGCTGTGGGCCTTAGCTGCGGATCGACAGGGTCCGCAACCGTAGGGCATTGGCTTAGTCGCGGACATGGGCCACCTTTGCCGCGGGTCCGCTGTGTCTGCGAGTATTTTCGACCCTTAGTCACGGACACAACTTTGAGCACCCAATTAGCGGCGGACGCGTGACGGGACCGCCACCGTGGCAAAAATGACGTCCGCCGCTATAGAGCTTTATTCTAGTAGTGTTACTACTTGGACATGACAACCAAAATGTTTATGTCTTGTGTTGAAGGAAAGTGGTTATGTCTAATTGTGAAGAGTGAAAGGTTGGTATACTATCATAGCACCTTATATGTGTAAGAGATAACCTCAGCATTTATATTACACAATATATAGGTAACTCTGGCGAATGGAATAAAATGCAAGCATTGTCATCTGTACCCTATCAACATGCAAGCGTTGCTGATTTCTCTAATTACGTTTGGTAGCTTGAACACCGGCCCACCCATTCGGTGCCCCACACCCAGGGCCCTGTCTCCACAGACCGACGAGGAAACCCCGATCTAATGCCTCGGACCGACACATTGTGATATGATGTATAATGCATAAATATGACATTTCCGTAGTTTAACTTAAGATTTGATGCATTAACGAAACATATCTACAACTTACATGACATGTTTAGTAGTACAAACATATATATGATCTAAGACTAAAAAAACATATATAATATATACATTTGGCCACAATAAATAGTTGTGAACTAGGTTTGGGAACATCCCCCTGTGAGTGTTTATGACAAGAGTGAATTTCACAAAACCTCATGTTTTGTGGTCCTTGTATCACAAAACCCTAGATATTACGGTATGTGTCACATAACCCCAGTTTTTTTGTCATATTGTTTCACATAACCCCACCGTCATCAAAGTAGTATCAATATTAGAGGCGGATTTAACTTTCATGTCGGAAGAACTTCTCATATATTTGACTTGATGGTTCCATTGATTAAATCGAGAGGAATACATGTCTCATGCAAGCATACACTTAGAATCTATAAATTATATTCATTGTTAATTCTTGATAGAGGTGAAGTTTTTGAAACGATATGACCATAAAACCTATGGTTATGTGACACGACCCATAATACCTGGGGTTTTGTGACACAAGGACCACAAAACATGGGGTTTTATGAAATTTACTCTTATGACAATTATCATTGTGCAAAATTTGAGCATTAAACTTGAAGTACAAGGCGACAAAATTTTAGCAAGAAAAAACTTTTCGAACCTTTCTTACTTATTGAGACAAAAGATTGTGTTGTATTTCAATACATGCATAGCATATAAAGTAAAAGTTCAAACAAATAGAAAGCTACAATTTTTTACCACTAATTAAGATAAAAAAACATTCATCCTTTGCATTAAATTCACCATTAGATGAATTATTTAACAGTTGTATCGATACAAATTTAGATTTATAATTCCAGTAATATTATATTTAGTTTTTGACCAACAAAATATAAAGATGGAGCGTGCAGATGTTTAAGTAGGCTTACTAGCTGTCACATAATTCAATATCGCAAAAGACTAGCTGGATCACTGGCAAAGTTTGCCTTGCTTAACACCGCACTCTTCTCGGTTGGTGCGGCCTGTGATGTTCATGTCGTTGTCCCCTGATGAATGACAAAGTCAAAGAGGCCTATGCTCATAAGGTGTCTCAGAACGAGACCTACCGCTTGCACTACAATGGTCTTAGTCGGCCGGGATAACAATGTCCATGCTGATTCTTCAGGTCATCATTGAGCAGATGGCCTCCTTGATGCTTCTCAGTCCAAAACGTCCTGCAAGTTTTCATAGCAGGAATTGATATTATGACATATTCGAGGAGGCCACCAGCCCACAGGAGAGTCTACCACGTAGAGTTCATATGTAATGCTGAGAGGACCGGCGACGTCTCTTTTATAACAGAGGAATGCCTCCCCCTAGACCACACAGCAGGGCTGAACTTATGAACCTCAATTGTATTTGAGTATTGCTTCGTCATGCATCAAAGGACGGCGCTCATGAGGTTCAACGTTCATATTTAAGCCAGAATGAATTAATAAAAGACAACTAGCTTTATACAGTTTAACCTCAAACAAAAGAAAAATAAAACTACACATTGTACGTATCTTGAGCCCGTCCTAGTGAAATCATTAACAAAATACAGTTTACAATTATAAACTGCCCACGAAAAAATGAACAGTGTACATCCTCAAATCAAAATATCGATCTATTATTTTCATTCATACCAGTCAATTTGGACGCGCATATCAGCAGGTAGTCTTGAATACTTGTTGTAGAAATTACTGTACACCATCTATCTATTGACAAAATTATTATATTATTTCAGTAATTGTAACAACCCTAAATAATAAGATGCATTTCATGGCATTCATGAGCATGTCATCACATGTCAGTTATGAAATTATTAAGCATGGTGTGAAGAATTGTGCATAAAAGGTCAAAGAATAAAAGAAATGCTTAAAAAGAAATAAAATAAAAAGAAAATTTATGTTTAATAATTTCTAATGCTTAAACATACTAAATAAAGATTTATGAAAATTTCCTGGAATTATTTTGCCTTGTGAAAATTTTTGCAAGAAATAAACAAAACTCTTTTGTTAATTTTATCTTGGATTTTTAATTCAAAAACAGTTTGGAATTTTAACCTGGACCTAAAACGAAAAGTGTATGAAATGTTTTTATTAACACCCCCAAATTTTCTTGGATTTTTCTGGGCACCGGAAAGGCCGTTTTTAATTAACCAAAAGCTCGAGGGTGTTTATGTAAAATTGCCGCAGCCCCCAATTCCCTTTCTTCTTCCTCTCTCTGCTGAACCGACTCTCCCGCGCCGCCTTCGCTCCACGCCGCGCTGGCAGCTCGCCCGGGCCGCGTGCCTCCCTCTCTCAGCGCCACGCGAGCCCCTCCCTTACCGCCTCGACGCCCGGGACAGTGGGGATAAAACCCGAGCTCCCCTCCTTTTCTCCTTTGGTTCTTCCCCACCCGGACACCACCGCCGCGCCCCTCTGTTTCCCCACCGCCCGGCCAGCTCCGGCCGTCCCCCGGCGAGCTATAACCACCAAAAACTCCGCAACTCACCCCTCAAGCCTCACAAGGAAACCGCACCCCAAATCATCAACCGAGCAAGAAGAATTTCTAGAAATTCTCCGGTGTCACCTCCGACGACCTCCATCCGCCTCCTTGCAAAATACTCCATGTTTGGTGAGTCTCCTCGCTTCGTTCTTCGTCTAGCGTGTGCGTGATCTCCATGAGCATCTATTTGACCCCGTTGCCTTTTGTTTCCCGGTCAAGGTGAAGGCTAGAGCTATTTCTTTTCCGTGCACAGAGTGCCGCCGCCCCTACCTCTGTGGTGCGCACCGGCTTGCGGCCCCTCCTACTCTCTACCAACGCGATGCCGGTGTTCGTCACGGTCCCGTGAAGCTTCGGCCACAAGCCGTTTGCATTTTGGTCAACCGAGGTGAGCTCCAGGCGCCGCCGGACTCTCCTATTCCACCATTACCGCCGGCGAGCGCACTCCGGTGAGCTTCTGCTCCCGGGAACCCTCTCCACTGGTCCGCCGACCTGTGAGCTACACACTGGTACTTTTCCCTCCGAGCTCCGTCCACCTCCGGCAGGCCTCCGTCGCGCACCGTCCCGCCCTGGCCACCGTGGCCATGGACGGCGCCCCTGGCGCGGCTTTGGGCCGTGCGCGCGGGCCTCTGGGCTGGTGGGCTGAGTAGCTGGGCTCTGTCCAGATGGGCCTGGCCTTTCGGCCCAATGGCTTTATTCTTTTCTTTCCGAATTTATTCAATTCCAGGATTGTTCAAACTTCAAATAATCGTAGAAAATGCAAGAAAAACCGGAAAAATGCCAAACAAAGTTCTTTGGATTTATAAAATTATTCTCTATTTATTTATGAATTCAAATATCTATTTTGACAAATTATAATTTCATAGTTTAAATTAATTACCTTTCTTTGATTAATATAACCTATTATTTTATGCTAATTATTAATTGTTTTTGAAAAATAAATTTCTTTAAAAATTAGAGATACTGCAGACGAAAGTTTTTGTTAAGTTAGTTTTCCAAAAATTAAACATAAACATCGTCATTTTACGTGATCCCAAATTAATAGCTTAAGTGTTATCACATATCGTTAAGCATTTATAATTGTCGTTTAAAATCATGATTAATTGTTAATTGCTAATTGCAAAGTAATAAACTTAAGTAATGATTAATGGCTAATTAACGACCTTGGTTAATTCAATCATTGCACATCATCTCATGAACATTCATGCATGCATGGTTGTGATTCGCGACGTATTGTTGGTCGACCTAGGTCCCGGCGTGATCGAGGTTCCGTCCGAGGTCGAGAAAGGAGACGGAAGCTTCGAAGTCGACCAGCACATCGAGGAAGCTAACCCCGACTTGAATCAAGGCAAGCCCCGGTGCATCCCACCTATGTTTTAAGGTCTTTTCTTTTATCACGATAATTGTGTCGTGATTGTGCATTAGGTTTCGGGAATTGCTTGACACCCTAGATGCATGAGTAGGATCCCTATGTTACCTGTTTATCCATGTTGGTGTTGTGTCTCGATAGATGCTACGCTTAATTCACATGGCTACGGTAGAAGTCGAGTGGTGCTTGAGCACACTCGCGAGCTGGTACTGGTCCGATCTTAAAGCATGGAGGCTTTAAGTTGTTTGTTATCGTTCAAGTTGAAAGTTAAAGATGAAGATGAAGATGAAATTGAGACCGGACGGGCCCTGTAGGAGAAAGGGCAAAGACGAGGTCTTGCAAGGTGGTAGCCCCGTCCGTGTCGGTCAAGGACCGTACCGTTGTTGGCCCTGCTGAGCAAGTATTTGAACGTACCGATTTACATACTCGGTGTTTATGGGGCCGGGAAGCCGATGTAACCTAATTGCCACGGCGGTTGGACGTAGCCCATCCCCTAATTGGCTGGAGAATGAGGTGAGGCCTCATGTCTCAAAGGGAGAGGAATGGTGGTCGCTCACGGATAGCGTCGAGGACGGGTATCGCGTGGGGTCTCCGGGTTCTCGGGCGGATGGGAGACTAACCCGGCCACTGCCGGGAATTAGCGTGAAAGGTTGTCGTATGCGACCATTGGGGTGCGTATACGCCGTGTAAACGGGTTTTCCCAGTGGTGAAATCGATTCGAATCGCTGTCCCTCGCAGTAATGAGTACCGCTTGTTCACCGTGTCACATCGTAGTTAATCAAGCTGGAAGATGAAGGAAGAGGAATGAAAGGATTGTTGTTTGGAATTTATCTTTTCCTGCAAACTTGATTGCAATAGTGATAGTCTCGCAAACCTAGAGACTAATGAACTTAACGTGAGCTAAAATACTGAAAGTAAGGACTCAACCTTTAGTGCTGTTTTCGCAAAGGAGTAAACCCCACGAGCCGAAAGCCTTTGCATACTAGGCGTCGGCCTTAGCGTGCCATGTTGACGGGTCGGTCTTGCTGAGTATTAGAATACTCAAGGTTTGTTCGTTATCTTTCGGGGAATGAGTCGTGCGATCACGACTTGTACGGTAGTTCCTGGAAGTGGAGTGTCCCAGTGTGGTTCCCACCAATGGGAACGGTTTCCGACGTCGTGAAGAGGAAGGACCGTGATGTACGAAGGGCTCGGTGCATCACGTTGACCGTCTACTAGTGTTTTGTTGTATAAAGTATCGGTTTCCGCTGCAATACTCGTAGGTTGTTAAACTTCAATAAGATTTATTATTCCGCTGCATCAATGTTTGTATTTCGAAAACCTGGTTGTATTATACCATGATGTATATATGTCTGGCTTGTATGAGATGATACAGCTGTTGTAACTCGCTTCGTCGAGTGTCCCTCTGTTCCGATTCCTGGGTGTCCGGAGGGGATGTCACAGCTGGTATCGAGAGCGGTTCGGAGGCAACAGATTCATCATTACAAGCTTGTTTTCAAAACGTAACACGTTTAGCGCGTTTAGAACACGAGAGAGTACGGAGCCCTATAAGGATGTAGAATAGTTAGACTTTTTACTAACTGTTCGACGTTGGGTTTTGGAAAGTGCTAACTAGTCGTTATAGTTTTATATGCTTGTAGTACGTATAGTTAGTCCGCCGAGCATGCATCATGTCATATTGAGTGCTATAATATGAGGTTTTGGGAATTAGACCAAGATAGTATCGTAGTGTAGAGATAGTTTCCTATGGACGGTTCTAGAAGGAGCTTATGCCAATAGAACTCTTCCACCGAGGCAATGGAATGGGTAATTTCAAGATCTTCATCTACGAGATGATTAAAGACGATCGAGAGAAGGATGATCAGGTGTAGTTATCAAGGAGCCCTATGAGAGCTATGGATTTAAAAGGATAGATTAAAGAGGCTCGTATGAATGGGTACTACAAGTAAATCTGGTGTTGGAATGAGAGATAGTGCACCCCTTCTATAGACACCGCTTGTGCGTTGGAACTTTAACGTGTTCTACCGTTGGTGTCCTTATATTCTAAATTTGGATCGGTGACACTAATACCAAGTTTTATAACGAGAATGGAACAAACTAGAAGAGGAAACCCTCCTGAAAGCTCCCGAGCAAGATGTTCGAGAGACAACGTCAACTCCACCTACCCTGGCACAAGCTATTGCCACTATATTAGAGTCTCGTGAAGAGCAACGTGAACTTCTTCGGCAGCTTGTTCGGAATACGGCCCCACGAGGCCGGTGGTCAAGATCAGCATGCTCCACCGGTTCACGTTACATATTCGGATTTCCGGCTACTGGTCCACCCAATTTTTCGGATGAGGGAGATCCTCCGGAAGCGGACCATTGGTTACGTACTATCGAGTCGAAGCTGGAGCTCCTACCATGTACAGAATATCGAGAAGACTATCTTTGCCGCTCGACAACTAGAAGGATTTGTTGGAGCATGGTGGGCTAATTACAAGGCCATGATTCCCGAAGGTCACCAAGTATTATGGCAAGAATTCACAAAGGCTTTTCGTGAACATCATATTTACGAAGGTATCTCGAACCAAAAGCGTAAGGAGTTTCTAGCGCCGAAGCAAGGTGATATGACCGTACACTCCTATTCAAAGTTGTTCAACCGTACGGCTCAATATGCTCCTCGGAATGTGGACACCGACGCCAAGAAGAAGGAATGCTTCAAGCAAGGACTTACTACCAAGTTACAATCCCGGCTTGTTTTGGACCGAGGAGTTAGTTTCAATGAGTTGGTAAGTGATGCTATACTCATGGAGGATGCTATTCGTGTTCATCAAGAAGAGAAGGCTAAGAAGAGAGCAACCAATGAACAAGGAAGTAAAGTGCCCCCAAGTATCGTCTAGTCCACATTTCGCAGCGGACCAAAGATTCAAGCCTATGCCATCGGATCCCAATTCTCACCGGCCATCTCGGTATCGGCAACGGGTGTTCTCCGGTTCAGCGGTACAACAAGCGGATCTATCGAGTATACACCTCTCATCCCAAACTCCACAATCGGTTGACCATCTACGCTATAACGATGGTTGTCATGGACAGATTGGCTCAAGATTGTGTCGCACCAACGAGAGCGAGAACTTGGCAATACGTCCTCAAAAGAAAGCGGTTGGTCGACGGAAGAATGCACTCGAAATATGGCAAGATGAAGGCTGGTCATGTCAACTTCACCACCGCCGAAGAGATTCCGAAAGGGTCACAAGTCATGGCTGGTTTGTTTTCTATCGACCATCATGATGCCATTATTTTATTTGACTCGGGAGCAACCCACAACTTCATCGGCAAGGGATATGTTCAAAAACATAATCTTCCATCATGCAAGATGACTTACCCGCATCTCATATCATCGCACTGGAAGTAATATACTTGCAGATCAAAGTACTACGGAGTTACAATTGAAATTGGGTCGTAAGGATTATCCTACCTCCTTTATAGTCTTAGATGGACAAGGATTGGACGCGATTCTTGGCATGAGCTGGATGAAGTATCATAAGGCGGTGTTGGATATAGATGCTTTTGCAGTTCACCTGAATTCTCCTCTCCACGGACGAGATTGCTTTCGGTTGACTTCTTCCCAAACTATTCCTCCAATGATTTATAAGACTACTGGAAAAAGTTTGGAAGATATTCCTATAGTTTGTGAGTACCCGGATGTATTTCCGGAAGACTTACCGGTTTACCGCCGGATAGAGCGGTAGAGTTTAAGATAGAACTACGGCACTGGAACAGCACCAATATCAAGAAGGCCGTATCGGATGCCGCCGAATGAGCTGGCGAGTTGAAGGTGCAACTAAAGGAGTTATTGGACAAGGGATATATTCGTCCAAGTTCGTCACCACAGGGATGCCCGACCTTGTTCGTGAAAAAGAAAGACAAAACATTAAGGCTATGTGTGGATTATAGACCTTTGAATGCCGTTACCATCAAGAATAAGTACCCTCTTCCAAGGATTGATATCTTGTTTGATCAAGCGATAGGAGCCAAGATCTTCTCTAAGATAGACCTTCGTTCCGGATATCACCGGATTAAGATAAGAACCGAAGACATACCAAAGACTGCATTCTCCACAAGGTATGGACTTTATGAGTACCTGGTGATGTCATTTGGATTGACTAATGCACCAGCACATTTCATGTACCTTATGAATTCCGTATTCATGCACAGAGCTGGACAAGTTTGTCGTGGTATTCATTGACGACATCTTGATTTACTCCAAGTCGAAGCGGAACATGCCAATCACCTAAGAGTTGTATTGCAACGGCTAAGGGATCACCGACTATATGCCAAGTTTAGCAAGTGTGAGTTTTGGGTGACGGAAGTACCATTCCTAGGTCATGTTATATCAGCTGAAGGAGTGGCGGTTGATCCTGGCAAAGTTCAAGACGTGTTGGATTGGAAGCCGCCGAAATCGGTTTCGCAAATAAGAAGTTTCTTAGGATTGGCTGGTTACTACGGAAGGTTTATTCCAAACTTCTCAAAGATCGCCAAGCCAATGACTAAGCTATTGGAGAAGGATAAGAAGTATGTATGGAGCCAAGAATGTGAAGAAGCTTTCCAAACATTGAAGAAGTTGTTGACTACGGCTCCTGTACTTGCTCGACCGGATCCGACGAAGCCTTTTGATGTGTATTGTGATGCGTCCGGCACGGGACTTGGATGTGTTCGATGCGGGAAGGTCGGGTGATCGCTTATGCTTCTCGACAACTTAGGCGTCATGAGGAACACTATCCCACACATGATCCGGAATTAGCAGCGAGTGGTTCTTGCATTGAAGAGCTGGAGACATTATCTCTTGGGAAATTTAGTACATCTATACACGGACCACAAGAGTCTCAAGTACATCTTCACTCAAGGCGACCTGAATATGCGTCAACGAAGATGGCTAGAGTTAATCAAAGATTATGAGTTGGAGATTCACTACCACCCGGGCAAGGCAAACGTGGTAGGCGATGCTTTAAGTCGCAAGGTTCATTGCAATAATCTCACGGCGCAACTCTTGATTCAAGCACCTCCATCCGAAAGTCATGAGCCTAATCTTCGGATTCTTCCGTATGGAGCCTTGACCAATTTGGCTCTTATTCCTACCATTCGTGAAGAAGTGGTAGCAGCTCGGCAGAAGGATGCTTGGTATGGAACACGTCGAAGACGACTCCGGAAGGGTGAAGTCAAGTGTTTCCAAAAAGATGACGAAGGTGTTATCTGGTTCAAGAATAGGCTAGTAGTGCCTAAGAACTTGGAACTTCGCCAAAAGATAATGGATGAAGCCCATACGTCCAAGTATTCTATTCATCCAGGAACCAACAAGATGTATCAAGATTTGAAGAAGAGATTTTGGTGGACAAGAATGAAACGCGAGATAGCAAGATATGTCAACGAGTGCGACACTGTCGACGTGTCAAAGCAGAGCATTTGAAGCAAGCGGGTCCACTTCAACCTCCGAGCATACCCGAATGGAAATGGGAAGATATCGGTATGGACTTTATTGTTGGATTACCAATGACTCCACGGAAACATGACTCTATCCGGGTCATAGTTGACAGATTGACCAAGTCGACTCACTTTATACCGGTACATACCAACTATAAGGCCAAGCAATATGCGGATCTATATATTTCACGCATCCTATGTTTGCATGGAGTACCCAAGACCATCATCTCGGATCGAGGAGCTCAATTTGTCTCTAGATTTTGGGAACGAGTTGCATGAGTCCTTAGGAACGAAGTTAATTCGAAGCTCGGCTTATCATCCCCAAACGGATGGACAAACAGAAAGAATCAATCAATATCTCGAGGATATGCTTCGAGCATGTGTTTTGACCTACGGTAAAGATTGGGAGAAATGTTTACCATCGGCGAGTTCTCATACAACAACGGCTATCAAGAGAGTGCCGGAATGTCACCGTTCCAAGCTACGTATGGACGTAGCTGCCGTACACCATTGAATTGGTCCGAAAGTGGAGAAAGAATAATCTTCGGACCCGACCTAGTAAAAGATGCGAGAAGAACAAGTACGTCTCATTAAACAGAATCTCAAGAGAGCTAAGTCTCGACGGATCGGCTATGCCGATAAAAGACGTCGTGAGTTGGTATTCAAGGTCGGAGATCAAGTCTATCTACGAGTATCTCCTACCAAAGGTGTTCAAAGGTTTGGAATCAAGGGCAAGTTAGCACCACGATACATCGGACCTTTTCCAATCCTAGAAAAATGTGGAGCAGATAGTATATCGTTTGGAGTTGCCGAGCACACTTGTCGGGTATACACAACATATTCCACGTATCTCAACCGAAGAAGTGTTTGAAACCACCGGTGGATATACCGACAACTTGAAGTGGAACGATTCATGACCGGACTTGACATATGACGAACGTCCGGTCAAAGTTCTCGACACCAAGGATCGAGTGACTCGACATAAAACCAACAAGTTCTACAAGATTCAATGGAGCAATCACTCGGAAGCTGAAGCTACTTGGGAACAAGAAGAGTTTCTTCGATCCAACTACCCCGAGTTCTTTAGCACTATCGCCTAGTTGTTTCAATCGTGAATCTCGTGACGAGATTCCTGTAAGGGGAGGGCTGTAACAACCCTAAATAATAAGATGCATTTCATGGCATTCATGAGCATGTCATCACATGTCGGTTATGAAATTATTAAGCATGGTGTGAAGAATTGTGCATAAAAGGTCAAAGAATAAAAGAAATGCTTAAAAAGAAATAAAATAAAAAGAAAATTTATGTTTAATAATTTCTAATGCTTAAACATACTAAATAAAGATTTATGAAAATTTCCTGGAATTATTTTGCCTTGTGAAAATTTTTGCAAGAAATAAACAAAACTCTTTTGTTAATTTTATCTTGGATTTTTAATTCAAAAACAGTTTGGAATTTTAACCTGGACCTAAAACGAAAAGTGTATGAAATGTTTTTATTAACACCCCCAAATTTTCTTGGATTTTTCTGGGCACCGGAAAGGCCGTTTTTAATTAACCAAAAGCTCGAGGGTGTTTATGTAAAATTGCCGCAGCCCCCAATTCCCTTTCTTCTTCCTCTCTCTGCTGAACCGACTCTCCCGCGCCGCCTTCGCTCCACGCCGCGCTGGCAGCTCGCCCGGGCCGCGTGCCTCCCTCTCTCAGCGCCACGCGAGCCCCTCCCTTACCGCCTCGACGCCCGGGACAGTGGGGATAAAACCCGAGCTCCCCTCCTTTTCTCCTTTGGTTCTTCCCCACCCGGACACCACCGCCGCGCCCCTCTGTTTCCCCACCGCCCGGCCAGCTCCGGCCGTCCCCCGGCGAGCTATAACCACCAAAAACTCCGCAACTCACCCCTCAAGCCTCACAAGGAAACCGCACCCCAAATCATCAACCGAGCAAGAAGAATTTCTAGAAATTCTCCGGTGTCACCTCCGACGACCTCCATCCGCCTCCTTGCAAAATACTCCATGTTTGGTGAGTCTCCTCGCTTCGTTCTTCGTCTAGCGTGTGCGTGATCTCCATGAGCATCTATTTGACCCCGTTGCCTTTTGTTTCCCGGTCAAGGTGAAGGCTAGAGCTATTTCTTTTCCGTGCACAGAGTGCCGCCGCCCCTACCTCTGTGGTGCGCACCGGCTTGCGGCCCCTCCTACTCTCTACCAACGCGATGCCGGTGTTCGTCACGGTCCCGTGAAGCTTCGGCCACAAGCCGTTTGCATTTTGGTCAACCGAGGTGAGCTCCAGGCGCCGCCGGACTCTCCTATTCCACCATTACCGCCGGCGAGCGCACTCCGGTGAGCTTCTGCTCCCGGGAACCCTCTCCACTGGTCCGCCGACCTGTGAGCTACACACTGGTACTTTTCCCTCCGAGCTCCGTCCACCTCCGGCAGGCCTCCGTCGCGCACCGTCCCGCCCTGGCCACCGTGGCCATGGACGGCGCCCCTGGCGCGGCTTTGGGCCGTGCGCGCGGGCCTCTGGGCTGGTGGGCTGAGTAGCTGGGCTCTGTCCAGATGGGCCTGGCCTTTCGGCCCAATGGCTTTATTCTTTTCTTTCCGAATTTATTCAATTCCAGGATTGTTCAAACTTCAAATAATCGTAGAAAATGCAAGAAAAACCGGAAAAATGCCAAACAAAGTTCTTTGGATTTATAAAATTATTCTCTATTTATTTATGAATTCAAATATCTATTTTGACAAATTATAATTTCATAGTTTAAATTAATTACCTTTCTTTGATTAATATAACCTATTATTTTATGCTAATTATTAATTGTTTTTGAAAAATAAATTTCTTTAAAAATTAGAGATACTGCAGACGAAAGTTTTTGTTAAGTTAGTTTTCCAAAAATTAAACATAAACATCGTCATTTTACGTGATCCCAAATTAATAGCTTAAGTGTTATCACATATCGTTAAGCATTTATAATTGTCGTTTAAAATCATGATTAATTGTTAATTGCTAATTGCAAAGTAATAAACTTAAGTAATGATTAATGGCTAATTAACGACCTTGGTTAATTCAATCATTGCACATCATCTCATGAACATTCATGCATGCATGGTTGTGATTCGCGACGTATTGTTGGTCGACCTAGGTCCGGCGTGATCGAGGTTCCGTCCGAGGTCGAGAAAGGAGACGGAAGCTTCGAAGTCGACCAGCACATCGAGGAAGCTAACCCCGACTTGAATCAAGGCAAGCCCGGTGCATCCCACCTATGTTTTAAGGTCTTTTCTTTTATCACGATAATTGTGTCGTGATTGTGCATTAGGTTTCGGGAATTGCTTGACACCCTAGATGCATGAGTAGGATCCCTATGTTACCTGTTTATCCATGTTGGTGTTGTGTCTCGATAGATGCTACGCTTAATTCACATGGCTACGGTAGAAGTCGAGTGGTGCTTGAGCACACTCGCGAGCTGGTACGGTCGATCTTAAAGCATGGAGGCTTTAAGTTGTTTGTTATCGTTCAAGTTGAAAGTTAAAGATGAAGATGAAGATGAAATTGAGGCCGGACGGGCCCTGTAGGAGAAAGGGCAAAGACGAGGTCTTGCAAGGTGGTAGCCCCGTACGTGTCGGTCAAGGACCGTACCGTTGTTGGCCCTGCTTGAGCAAGTATTTGAACGTACCGATTTACATACTTGGTGTTTATGGGGCCGGGAAGCCGATGTAACCTAATTGCCACGGCGGTTGGACGTAGCCCATCCCCTAATTGGCTGGAGAATGAGGTGAGGCCTCATGTCTCAAAGGGAGAGGAATGGTGGTCGCTCACGGATAGCGTCGAGGACGGGTATCGCGTGGGGTCTCCGGAGTTCTCGGGCGGATGGGAGACTAACCCGGCCACTTGCCGGGAATTAGCGTGAAAGGTTGTCGTATGCGACCATTGGGGTGCGTATACGCCGTGTAAACGGGTTTTCCCAGCTGGTGAAATCGATTCGAATCGCTGTCCCTCGCGATAATGAGTACCGCTTGTTCACCGTGTCACATCGTAGTTAATCAAGCTGGAAGATGAAGGAAGAGGAATGAAAGGATTGTTGTTTGGAATTTATCTTTTCCTGCAAACTTGATTGCAATAGTGATAGTCTGCAAACCTAGAGACTAATGAACTTAACGTGAGCTAAAATACTGAAAGTAAGGACTCAACCTTTAGTGCTGTTTTCGCAAAGGAGTAAACCCCACAGCCGGAAAGCCTTTGCATACTAGGCGTCGGCCTTAGCGTGCCATGTTGACGGGTCGGTCTTGCTTGAGTATTAGAATACTCAAGGTTTGTTCGTTATCTTTCGGGGAATGAGTCGTGCGATCACGACTTGTACGGTAGTTCCTGGAAGTGGAGTGTCCCAGGTGTGGTTCCCACCAATGGGAACGGTTTCCGACGTCGTGAAGAGGAAGGACCGTGATGTACGAAGGGCTCGGTGCATCACGTTGACCGTCTACTAGTGTTTTGTTGTATAAAGTATCGGTTTCCGCTGCAATACTCGTAGGTTGTTAAACTTCAATAAGATTTATTATTCCGCTGCATCAATGTTTGTATTTCGAAAACCTGGTTGTATTATACCATGATGTATATATGCTGGCTTGTATGAGATGATACATCTGTTGTAACTCGCTTCGTCGAGTGTCCCTCTGTTCCGATTCCTGGGTGTCCCGGAGGGGATGTCACGATAATAACTAAATACATTAACAAATACAATCTTTTATTTCTTTAGTATTAATTTGTATTTGTTTATCTGACTTATTTTAGATTTTTTCCAGTATAATTGCATTGTAATTCAATATGAATATTTATCTTACATTCTGATATCACTTTTGATTTTTTTCCTCTTCCTCCAATTTATTGATTTGAAAAATTCTAAAATATATGACACAATTAGCATTTTAAGTTTCATTTTTATCTGGTTGATATCAACCATTTAGTGAACTATAGGTAATATTGCATCCTATTTGACTACCTAACACAAGTCGACGATGAGGTCGACTTTCTTGCCTTACACTTCCCGCGCTTCCTTGATTCAGAGCTCCATGAACGGCCTTCTTGATATCAATGATTTGGCGTCATCTCCGGTGGCAACCATCTTTCGCTCTGGCAGCTCGTGTATTGAGCTAGATCCACCATCCAAGGATTCCATTCAAACTGACGAAACCTCAAGCCAGGTTCTCCGGCGGATCCTACAATATCAGGCAGAACTAAGATCATTTGCTAGTGAGTTGGTTCCTCCATTCGTTAATCTCTTGTGCATATTGCCTTGTTCAAACTCTTCCGCGTATAAATTGATGATTGACTTTTATTTATCTATTTTACAATGGATAATTTGCTGTATTGTTCAATGAATTTACATATATAGCCCTATCTTTTTGTATTGATCTTTAATGTCTATTTTAAATGATTGGGTAAATCTACTCCATGAACTATTGCATCTCTTTTTCTGTTAATTTTCCTCAACCTGTGAAATCAAAATACAGAAGGGGATCATTAGCTTTTAATTTGGCAGAGATTGTAAACAACGCATGAGGGCAGGGATTTTCTTGACTGCCAATTGCAGACGTGGGTTTCAGCTCACGCATTCAAACGCGCACAATAACAATAAAGCACTATAGCTACGGTTCACTTCTTGAGTCGTGGCTATAGAGAGCACTATAGCCACGGTTGGCTTCTTTCCCTACTGTAGCCACGGTCCATTTTGCTTGCCGTGGCTACTGAGTTTTGGAAGGCGTGGCTATAGTACGTTATTGTTATAGTGGCGCTTCCCTGGTAGCGAACGAAGCAAGCTGCGTTTTGGCCGTGGAAAGGCTGTCCCTGTTTTGGCAAGGCCGTTCTTGTGTACACGCAGCACCACTCCTGGTCCTCCTCCTGTCGATCCATCACCACTTTTTCCCAGGTTCTAACCAAGGAGCTTCACCTACCCGCAGAAGTAATTAGGCACGGTGTGCGTAAATGTCATTCCCTATTCCCTGGAGCACTATCTTATAGATATGCAATCCTCGAGTTGTGATTTTCATCCCTTTCTTCTTGTGTCGCCTCATTTGTACTGTAGCAACTGATCTCATCTTGGTAAAATTCAAGCAGTAAAGTCTTTGTCATATAGATGGCCTTTTTAGTAACCCACCAAATCGGGTCACAACTCTTAGTAGTAGTCTAGATGAAATAATACATAAGTGAAGTCTGAACAAAGGCCTTTTTACATAGATTTTTAACTACAGCTAGGCCTATGAAGAATATGAGACAAAAGGTAATAAAAATAACATTTAGGTCCTCTCGAGATCAATAACATGCGGGCCCCCGTTTTGAGGAACCTGCACATCAATGAACAACATGTTGTTTGTGAGGATCACAATTGCTGATGTCTCCAGTCATCGGTCCTGCAGGTTTATCGTCCTTCAAAGTGGCAAACTGACGATAACATAATAGTTGTTTGCTCTTCCCATGGGTCAACTATCCATTCTTCTTTTCCAAATCACCGGATTATGCGTTTACTCCTGATGCCGTCATTACATCGCGGCTAGGTGAACAACATGTGCCCTTGATGCGCTTTTGCTCGACTGACAAGCACACATGATTCCCCCATTTGATTGTGTGCCTAATATTTACCCCTCCGTATGTAATCTTGTGTAACTATTAATTCTAATCCCAAATTATTACTGACGTAGAATCATGTTAAGATGGGATCAATCCCTCAAAGTTAGGATTTGTTAATTCTTTAAAACAGCGAAGATAAGCTGAAAATCAGCTATTGATTATTAGGTAATTCTCAGTGGGTCTTTCATTTGACCTTTATGAGATGACACATAAGCAAAAGAGATGACATGACATATTTAATATGAAAGAGGCCATTCATTAGGATGAAAAGGTAGTGACACTATTTCTAAGTTGATGAAAGGAGAATGAAAGGTGCATTGAAACTCTATTCGTTTCATATGTACAAGAAAGTGGATTGTCATTGGTACACCTATACAACCATTTAATGTTTTGTTCTACCTATAAAACTGTACAATGAAATAGTGCATTGAGATATGCACTATCATTTCAAAAAAAAAAGATTAGAAAGTTGATGTGTCATACTTTGAAATCGTGAAATGTAAAAGGTCACTGAGAACGGCCTTATCTGAACGTTAGTGTTTAGAAAATTTGCAGGTCCCATGCGCACGAAAGTTCCACTTTCAGTTGTCACTTTCAAAAATTGGAAGAGGCTAGGGTCGAGTTCATGCAAGATGGTAGGAACTCCTCCCTGGCGACGGTAATAATAGCTGAGTATGGTAATAGGGATCACAAGTCCTTAAGGCGTTTTAGGAATCTGGTTTGAGGTTGATCAGAAATGTTGAATGTTGTCCATCGTTTTGGTTAGTGTTGTTTAATGTCCTATTCAGCCAGACGTCACCCAATATGATTGCTTGTTTTAAGAGTATGAAAGCCTTAGTAGCCTGCTACACACAGTTTTGTCGTTACTCGAAACGTATCCTTGGTTGACCCAGCAACGATGATTCCCTCACCAATAGAAGATTATTAATTTATCGGAAAAGATTAGTGCGCCGTCGTCTAACCCAGAGATACAGGACTTGTCTACTCAAGCTAACCACTCACTAAGCATTCGATTAAGATCCAGAAACTTTCATGCACTTGATCGATCCTTTCCAAAATAAACACTAACCGAACTAGAAGCAATGGATGCTTCTCCAGCGTGGATATTATTGATAGCGGCCGCAGTAACCTTCCTTGCCGTGGTCGTCTCATCGCTCCTCTCAGGCAAGCGGACCAAGCCGACGACCCTACCGCCAGGCTCCTTCGGTCTACCGATCATCGGGCAGACGCTGAGCCACCTGCGCGCCCTCCGTGGCAACTCCGGCGAGGAGTGGCTCCAGAGGTGGATTGCCAAGTACGGCCCCGTCTCGAGGCTCTCCTACTTCGGCTGCCCAACGGCTATCCTCGCCGGCCCGGCCGGGAACAAATTCATCTTCTCCAGCGCCGCGGTGACTTCCAAGACCACCGCGTCGATGGCCCGGATGATCGGCCGGCGCACGATCCAGGACGTGGTCGGCGACGACCACCGCCGGGTCAGGGCCTTGATGCTGCAATTCCTCCGGCCTGGCGCCTGCAAGAGGCACGTCGCCGGGATGGACGCCGAGGTCCGGCGCCACCTGGACGCCCAGTGGCGAGGCAGGGACACCGTGGCAGTGATGCCGTCCATGAAGGACCTCACCTTTGAAGTCATGTGCTCCGTACTGTTCAGTTTGGGTAGAGACAGCAAGAGCGAGGCCATCAGGTGCCAACTGTCAAGGGAGTTCCAGCAGCTGGTGAAGGGCATCTCGGTGGTCCCGCTGAACCTGCCCTTCACATCCTTCAGCAAGTGCCTCGCTGCGAGCCGGCGGGGGCGGCGTGCCGTCGCCGGGATCATAGAGGAGAGGCGGGCTAAGCTGAAGACGGGACAGAGCTCACGGGCCGACGATGTGGTCACCCACATGATTGTGGATGGTCTTCCGGATGAGGAGATCATCGATAACGTCATGTTCCTCATGATCGCGGCGCACGACACCACGGCGGCGCTCCTCACCTTCCTCATCCGGTTCCTCGACGCAAACAGGGACGCTTATGACCAAGTTGTCCATGGTACTAATCCTTACTCCATTGGGTTCATAAATTGTTTTGACTTTCTGAGTTAGATTTCAATAATCGTGTCTATTCCAAATAATAATAGTTCAAAAATGTAAAACTATAAATTATATTCATTTTTGTGATAAAATAAAATAATAGTAAAATATATGTAATCATATATTCAAAAGTTTAAAATAATATGAATAATATGACAAAACTCAAAATATCAATGCCAAGAACATTTGAAGAACAATTGAAGACGTTCGTTTCTGATGCCATTTATCTCTATCTTTAGACCGACTTATTTCATAAGTACTCAATAAAAAGTGATCAATTTTTTTGCAATCAGAGCAAGAAGAGATTGCGCGGTGCAAGGCACCTGATGAGGCTTTAACTTGGGAGGACCTCACCAAGATGCGCTACACCTGGGCAGCTGCGCTGGAGACCCTACGGCTAGTCCCACCTGTATTCATGATCCTGAAGAAAACGACTGACGACATCGAGTTCGGTGGATACCGAATCCCAAAAGGGTGGCAGCTACTACAACCGATGAGCACGACACACTGGGACCCGGCCATCTTCCCCGAACCCGGCAGGTTCGACCCAGCCCGGTTCCTGGACTCCTCCGCGACACAGCCCTTCTGCTTCATCCCGTTCGGTGGTGGCCCACGCGTCTGTCCTGGGAACGAGTTTGCACGGGTGGAAACCCTAGTGGCCATGCACTACATTGTGACGCGGTTCAGGTGGAAGCTTGCCGACGGTTGCGACGGCAGCTACGCCAGGTTCCCGCTGCCGTATCCGTCACAGGGCCTCCTCATCGACATTCAGCCCAGGCATCAACAAACAAATGCTTCATTGGCTAAAGGAAAGGCCATCCGGGCAGACAAATGATACTCTGCAGGAATGCACTGACAAAAGAGTTACTTTGCCACCAGCTGGAAACTGAAATGATGAGTCACATTATTATTCAGATCCATTCAACCATCACATCCAAATATTTTGGTACACATTTTGTTTCAGGAAATGAAAGGGCATTCCTGTCTTACGCTGTTGTACGCAAAAGTTCTTATGGCAACTCTTCATCCAAGTAGCTTTTAGCAAATAGGGGGAAAATGCCAGGCTGCCACGTGGTCAATTAAAAAATGGGCACAGTCGATGGAGAGAACCTTAGCGATACCTGTTGACATATGGCAGGCCGATACGTTGTCGATACGTGATGGTGTACTAGGATGACACATTGTAAATTGAGCGGACGACACATGGTGAAACAAGGGGACGTCAGGTGGTAAAATGAGAGTGACAAACTTTGAAATGATAGGATAACATATGGCATGTCGTGATGATGCCATGTGGTCAGATGCATGGGAGGAGGACATGGGAGTAAAAGAAATCCCATCATATGTGTTTGAGTGTTGACACTATCTATTATATATGTATTTGAGCAAGAAATGAAGCCACCACCTGCGCTCTCAAGCCCCGCTCTCAAGGCCTAGAAATTACCTCATTGGAAACGAAACAGAAAATTACCCACCGCTACCATTATAAAGGAATAGACTAAATTGACCCTACATATGTTACATAATGACCCACTATAACCATTATGGAAAAAATAGGTTATATACCTGATTTTTATATTTTAAATTGAAAAACCTACACCGACAGGTAGGAACATATCATTTTTAACTTCATTCTCTTCCCTCAGTTTTTTTCTTTGTACAATGATATGCAAAATAACGTAGCCAGTTTTATTCTTCGTAAAATGATATGTAAACTCACGTGTAGAGTCCAAATCTAAATGGGAACGGTAATAAGTAAACTCATGGAGAAGAGACAATCCGAGTCCAATTCTAAAGGATGTCCTCGCACTAAGTAGAGATATCCTTCTACCAAGGATCTCACGGATCCCATCCTCACTGGTTACTTGTACGAATGAACTACCTGTGACTAGCTGGTGACATTGCAACTCTTCGACATGGGCAGGAAGGCATTTCTCTGTTAGAACTAAACTTAATCAATGACTTAAACAGGATCTCATAGTCGAAACAGATCACATCTAGTAAACTAATCTAATGCGGAAAAAGAACGGTTCGGCTTATACCGGCGGTGGCGTTGTCCATTGTCGTCGGTGTAGCGGTGATGAAGTCAATGGCGAAGGCGCTGTCGGGGATGTAGCGGAGTCTCTCCTTCAGCGTCTTCTTGGGGTAGCGAAAGCCTTCTAGACGGTACCGCGTTTGCCCCGGTCGAGGACGTCGAGCTTCCGCACCTGCCAGCGTTCTTAGCGATCGGTTGGGTGGAAACTTAGATGTGTTCTACGTTGGGCGCGACCCCTCCGTTTATATAACGCTGTAGGTGCGGGGCCGGGTCCGTTATCTCTTAGGTTTAGCCTCCCGATCAAGACTAATAACGAATCCGAGTCGGTTTTAACCAAAAAACGAATCCACCTATTTTCGGTTGTTCGGTTGACCTTGCGGTCAAAACAAATCTAAAACCAACATTCTCCCCCTGACCAAAAGGTCAACAACTTAAACTTACTCTTAACTTAATCTAAAGCTCTTCCTCAGAAAATCAGCAAGTACTAGACCAATGCGTCGTCAGCAGCACCACGACATACTGGGGCAACATTACCCATAGTCTTACTGAGAAACTTTGTTACAACTCTTATTCTTATTTGGGGAATTTAGTGGCCCTAAAATCAGGACTGATCAAGGACTACTCACCAGGCCCATGCCTAGGACATGTGTCCGAAAGAGGGTTGGTGGTAGACCTTTTGTGAGCGGATCCGCTATATTAGCCTTAGTACTTATGTGCTCAATCTTAAGTGTTTGGTCCTGATTTCTTTCTTTCACGATACGATATTTAAGATCAATGTGTTTGGAAGCACCACTTAGTTTATCGTGAGCGGAAAAGAAAACTGCAGCTTGATTATCGTAGTGCATTGTGATAGGTCTTGAGATACTATCAACAACCTTTAATCCCGGAATGAAATTCTTAAGCCATAGTGCCTGTCCCGTGGCATCATAACACGATACAAACACAGCTTGCATCGTAGATCCAGCTGTTACACTTTGCTTACAATTCCTCCACGATATCGCTCCCCACTGCTAACATGAATACATATCCGAAAGTGGATTTTAATTCATCTTGATCACCAGCAAGGTCGGCGTCGGTGTAACATTCAACCTCAAGGTTGTTTGATCTTCTATATGTGAGCATATAGTCCTTAGTGCCTTGACAATATCTTAATGCCTTCTTAACGGCAATCCAGTGAGCCCAACCTAGATTAGACTGATATCTACTAAGCATTCCGGTTGTAAATGCCAAGTCCGGACGCGTACGGACTTGAGCGTACATCAAGCTTCCAACAGCTGATGCATAGGTAACATCCTTCATCTTATCTTCTTCTAATTTATTCTTAGGGCATAACTTTTGACTTAACTTATCGCCCTTATGAAACGGAACAGGTGATGTTCCACACTTATCCATCTTATATCTTTTAAGCATCTTATCAATATAAGCTTTTTGAGATAATCCTAGTATTCCTTGGGCTCTGTCTCGGTATATCTCAATGCCCAGCACATAAGAGGCATCACCGAGATCCTTCATATCAAAATGAGATGAAAGGAAACTCTTAGTCTCATACAACATGTTCTTATCGTTGCATGCTAATAGTATGTCATCCACATACGAGTACTAGGATTATTAATTTTCCACCCTTATCTTTGATATAGATACAACTATCTACATCATTCTCTTTAAATCCGAATCTCTTAATAACTTCATCGAATTTAAAGTTCCACTGTCTGGACGCTTGCTTAAGTCCATAGATTGATTTTCTTAATCTGCATCCCATGTGCTCCTTATCCTTAATATCAAAACCTTCCGGTTGAGCCATATAAATGCTTTCATCTAAATCACCATTTAGAAATGCAGTCTTAACATCCATCCGATGTAACTCCATATCAAAATGAGCTACAAGTGCCATAACGATTCTCAAAGAATCTTTGGTAGACACGGGAGAGAAGGTCTCATTATAATCGATCCCTTCCCTCTGCGTAAACCCTTTAGCTACAAGTCTTGCTTTGAATCTTTCGACTTTCCCTTTGGAATCACGTTTTGTCTTGTAGACCCATTTACAGCCTACTTGTCTTGACTCCATCAGGAATTTCTACTAAATCCCAAACCTGATTAGAACTCATAGACTTAAGCTCTTCTTCCATGGCTTCAATCCATTTAGTGGAATTCTCACTCTCAATTGCCTGTCTAAAATTGGCGGGGTCACTTATTTTCCCGACATCATAAAGATCCTCACTTAAATATGTCTCATAAATGTCGGGGAGCACCCGTTTCCTTTCCCTATGTGACCTTCTTAATGGTGGGTCCACAGCCGGTTTAGGATCGGGCTCGAGGCGCAGGTTGTGCTCGAGCGTTTGCCGCCGGAGCTGGAACATCACTCGCTGGAGCATCAACTCCAACGGCTGGTGCCCGAACTCCGATGGTCGGCGCCCGCGGCTCCTGCACATGAGTGGCTGCCACGGTGCTACTTACTTGAGGAATAATCGGCGGTACAAACCGATATACCTCGGTAGGCTCTAGGAAATCCGGATTAGAAAGATTAACCCGTAATTCTTCGAGACTTATATCCCTCTTAGGAAAACTTTCACCGATTCCCGAGTCCTCTAGAAATACAGCTTGTCTTGTCTCAACGAACTTAGTAGAGCGACCAGGACGAGTAGAATCGGTATCCCTTAGACTTATCCGGGTATCCGATAAAATGACAACTCACTTGTCTTAGAGTCTAATTTCTTATGATGTGGATCGAACAACTTAGCCTCAGCGGGACAGCCCCACACTTTTAAATAATTAAGTGACGGTTTCTTCCCATTCCACAACTCAAAAGGTGTCTTGGGAACGGACTTAGAAGAAACCCGATTAAGAATGTGAGTAGCTGTCTTTAAAGCTTCCATCCACAGCTCCACTGGCAAGTTAGAATGACTAAGCATGCTACGTACCATATCTAATAATGTACGATTGCGTCGCTCAGCTACTCCATTTTGTTGTGGTTCTCCGGGCATGGAGTATTGCACTCTTATGCCATTTTCTTCTAAATACTTAGCAAAAGGTCCCTTAATTTGACCATATGTTGCATGTTTCCCTTAGCATTCTCCACCCCGATCTGATCGCACTACTTTAATGGAAGTGTTATGTCTGTTTCTCAACCTCCAACTTATAAATCTTAAATATTTCTAGCGCATCCGAACGCCTTTTAATTGGGTAGATATGTCCATAGCGGGAATAATCATCGGTAAACGTTATAAAATAATCATAGCCGTCTACCGATGTTACGGAGAGCGGACCACGGATATCCGTGTGAATTATTTCTAAAACGCCCGTACTCCTAGTGGCTCCTTTCTTAATAGTCTTAGCGTATTTTCGCTTAATGCAATCGATGCATTGTTCTAAATTGGAGAAGTCTAATTCATAAAGTATTTCATCTTTAACGAGACGTTCTATTCTCCCCCTCGAAATGTGGCCGAGGCGACAATGCCACAATTTCGAAGAAGTCTCATCATCACGCTTACGCTTATGTGAAATACTAGCAACATTCATCACGGAATCATCAAGAGAGAGCATATAAAGTTTGCCTTGCCGAGTAGCAAGACCCACATTTATTGAATTAAACTTTATCACACACTTATTGTTGCCAAACTCACAAATGTGTCCCGAATCATCTAAAGCTGATACAGAAATTAAATTCCTCTTTAAACTAGGAACATAAAGAACATCCTCTAAACTAAGTTGGAAGCCGCCCGACAACTCTAAGTGAAAGCTCCCAATGCCTTCAACTTGAACGACGTTCCCATCAGCCACTCTTAGGCTTCTCTCCCCCTTCTTATAGTTCGGATCGAACGGAATACCTGTAATGAATTAGAAATGTGCACGGTGGCACCTGAGTCAATCCACCAAGTATTATAGGAAAAATCTGCTAAGAATAACTCATCAATAAAAGAAACAACATCAAACTTATCATTACCTTGCTCCTTTAGCCATTCTCTAAAGCCTGGACAAGCCTTCGAAGATGTTTAGGTGAGCCACGGAAAGAGCACGTCATCTTTCCACCCTTAGACTGGTGGTTCTTGAAGTTGTTGTTGTTCTTGGGAGCGAGTCTTGTTCCCATTCTTCTTCTTCTTCTTATGGACTTTCTTGCTGCCACCTGACTCATGCTGATTCTTAGGAGGATTGTTGATGTTGAGGTTGCCAACCATGTTCACAACATTCTCCTTCATCTTCTCGGTCTTAATCCTCTCTTCTTCTTCAACACAATAGCCAATCAACTCGGTGATAGTCCAAGTGCTCTTGTTGGTGTTGTAGTTGATCTTAAAGGGACCATACTTGAGCTGGCGGTGAAGTCATGATGAAATGCACAAGGAAACCATCGGAGATCTCCATCTGCATGTCCTTAAGCTTGTTAGCCATGTCACACATGCTTAGAATGTGCTTCCTTATGCCAACGGTACCTTCATAATGAGACCCCACCAATTTCATGATGAGAGTGCTAGCATAGGTCTTAGAAGAGCTCCTAAAGTTTTGCTCAATCTTAGCAAGGAGCTCCCTAGCAGTCAGGTCAACTCCTTGTGTAGTCTTAGTGGGGATGGCTCCCTTAATGGCAGCACTTATGGTCTGTTGCATGACCATGATGGCCATGCGGTTAGACCTCTCCCACTTCTCATAAGCAGGTGTAGGGTCAGCTCCAGCAGCAGGTGCAGCAGGCTGATCAGTCCTCGGCGCCACATCAAGATCATTCCATGCCAAGCAAGTGGTGACCTTGCCCTTCCGGTCTGGATAGTTCGCTCCATTGAGCGGTTCGATGTGGTTGAGGAAGGAGGCAACGAGCATTGACGTTACTCACTGAAAAAATAAAACTTAGTTTAGTAATCATATACAATGAAATGCAAATAAAGCATATGAAAATAACCCTACGGTGGTCTGATTAAGTTCATACAATTAAATTTCAATTTGCATCACCGGTGGGGAAAACAAACGAAATTCATCTTAATACTCATGATTAAACAACGGTGGTCGAAATAATCACAAGTTTACTCTAAATAAATTTCACGGTGGTTCCATTTATTTAGAGGCATCTCAAAGCATAGTGGTGAATTTAATACTTAAATATAAACACCAACAATATTTAATCTTAAACATTCTGATAAAATAATTAACTTATCATAAACTTAACTTAATACAGAAAACTGAAATTAAATGACGTAAGAGTCTTAGCTTAAACTGGGCAAATTAAAACAATACTTAAACTTAAGAAAAAACAAGAACGCTTGCTAGCGCTGCCATGCATGTAAGGTACGTAAAAATGCCAGCGCTCCGCCAGCTAGTGCCGTTCCTAATGCAACACTAATGCACAGCACTAATGCCGTTACTAATGCATAAATGTGCGGCAAGCAAGCTGGGTTCACGTAAGCAGCAGGCAGCCAGCAAACGCAGCAGGCAGCCCAACTAACGGGCAGGCAGCGCGCGGTGGCCCAGCTAAGCATGTGCGCGGCCCAACCAGCGAGCATCCAGCCCAGCGCGCAGACACAGCAGGCCGAGGTTCTTTGGGCCAAGGCAACCAGCAGCAGGCCGCTGAAGCGGCCCAGCGAAGCGCGCGAAGGGGGCCGAAAGTGGCTGGCCCAGTCGGCTGAGGTTTCCTCAGCTCCGCCTGAATCGCGACCGTTGGACGTGATGGACGGCCAGGAGAAGCCCGGATCTCACTTAAATAGGAAAATTTCTCCAGCCACTTAACCCTAACTCATTTTTCACTCCCTCCGTCATTCTTACAGCAGAAGGCAGCGCAAGGTGAGTGAGAGTGAGTGGCTCAGCAGCAGCCGCAAGACTAAGTGAGAGAGAGAGAGCAGTAGCAGCAGCCTACCACAAGACATGTGCGCACGCTGCTCTTCTTCCTCCCCATTGCTAAGTGAGAGAGAGTAGCTAGCAGCAGCACCTTACTCATGTGCGTGCATGTCTCGGCGGCAAGGCCAGCGTTTGGAGCTGCGGCGTGACGCGGAGCCGTTGCGGGGCCACTCGCCGGCGCGCGCGTTCCCCTTACGGTGAGCGCGCCGCCGTCGAGAGTTTTCACGGCGGCTCCCTAAATGTCCTTAATCTTAATCTTAAGGTAAAAGTACGGTAAGGGTTAAGGTTATGAAGAGTTGCATATGTGTGTTCGATTCGGTGTTTTGCAACTCTCCTTTTTCTAATCTTCATCTTAGTATGTGACATGGCATGAAGTAATAAAATCGAAACCCTAACTTACTTAGATCTGAGCTAAAACATGATAAACTTAACTTAAAACTGCTCTGAAATAATAGATCTAAAGATGTGCGTAAAACCGACGGACTAAACTGAGCTTAATCATGACTAAAACATTAATCATTATCTCTGACTTAACTAAAACCAAACCACTAACTTAAACTAGTGGATCTAATCGACTAGATTAAGGCTAACTGATACCAATTGTTAGAACTAAACTTAATCAATGACTTAAATAGGATCTCATAGTCGAAACAGATCACATCTAGTAAACTAATCTAATGCGGAAAAAGAACGGTTCGGCTTATACCGGCGGTGGCGTTGTCGTCATCGGTGTAGCGGTGATGAAGTCAATGACGAAGGCGCTGTCGGAGATATAGCGGAGTCTCTCTTTCAGCGTCTTGTTGGGGTAGCGAAAGCGTTCTGGACGGTACCGGGTATCGGTTGGGTGGAAACTTAGATGTGTTTATGTTGGAGTGACCCCTCCGTTTATATAACGTTGTAGGTGCGGGGTCGGATCCGTTATCTCTTAGGTTTATCCTCCCGATCAAGACTAATAAAGAATCTGAGTCGGTTTTAACCAAAAAACGAATCCACGCTATTTTCGGTTGTTCTGTTGACCTTGCGGTCAAAACAAATCTAAAACCAACATTCTCATGCTGCTCCGTGTACAACACGCATGTTCATGGTGTTGTCAATCTTATGGCTGGCGTTTGCCCTACTAGAGTTATTTCGACACTACATGTGGTAGAGTATCAGAAAACAAATTTCCAGCGACTTGAATGATAATCTGACCATGATCTGCGCGGGTGAGATGTTCCTTTTTAGTATCTCAACATTAGTATATATTAATAGTTAAATATTTAAATATTTAGTACCATTTTTATCACTAAACATAATATTTACCTCCGACATGTGATGGCACAACAGGGCGACACATGGAACGGAAGACAAACTTGTGGTGAAATGAGAGGACGACATGGGTCTGGGAAAAAGAAGAAATTGTTTTTGTATTGATCAACTTTGAACAGCAAGACAAATGCAAACTATGAAGAGATCTAGAACTTATTGAGTACGGCGCACTATTATCTGTAGTGGTTCTAAACAAGACAAATCCCCGTATAAGAGAACTATGATTCTTTTTGGAGCAGTACCAAAATATCTCAACAGCTATAATCCATACTACGTTGCCTACGATTCTTTTTAGGAGGTTCTTAAACTCATTTCATCTCATAAAAGTGCACTCTTTTACCACATCACCTAAACCATCTCTCCTACGTGTCGTTTCTTCAATGTCTCTTCAATATTGCATCTATACTTCAGTCAAACATGATAATTGTAAAACTTTTATCATGCTATCAACACATGAATATACAAGATATCGTATAAAAACTTTGAAATTAAAATTCAAAACTTATAAGTTCCGATTCAGATTATTGAGGTATGATATACGTCAAAATAAATTATGAAGAAACACAAAGGGTCATAAATTGGTGCGCGGGCTGAGGGTGGATCGCAGGGGCTGTGCATGGTCTCCAACACCAATGTGACCAATCGATTGTGCTAGCGGCAGGAATCTGGTGCGGGACAAGAAAAAGTCAGGTGTTATCGCCGTAGGGCACCTACGGTGAAAACGGCGCCGTGTGTATTCTAGTCTTCGCTGTGTGCTGTAGGCACACGGCAAACTCCACGATTCCGGTAGTGATAGGAGAGGGGATGTGCTCTTTCGTTTCTTTGAGAGAGAGAGAGAGAGAGAGAGAGAGAGAGAGAGAGAGAGAGAGCTGGTTAATGTATTTTGTAAGCAGTGGAAGTGATGGATAAAAAAGAAGCACGAACTCTAGTGTAGCACTACCATAGAACGAAATTTTCCCATGCACCAGAAACCAGAAACTGGCTATATGTTTTGCTTTTTTGTGAGAATTTCTACCCTATGTCTCTTTTTTTCTAGGCATTGAGGACAGAAGGCCATGCGGGCAGACAAATGAGACGCTGCAGGAATGCACTGACAAAAGAGTTACTTTGCCACCAGCTGGAAGCTGAATTCACTACTACCTTAGGGTGAAAAAATATGAATCATACGAATCAATTTGTAAACATGGCATTACAAATAAAATATAGTACGATACAAACCTGTGCTCCAGCACGGGTTAATGGACTCGTAAGCAAGAACACACTCCAATAACAGCATTGGTACAAATTACTCACTAACGTGGATAAGAATAGAAGTCCACAAACGGAAATAGAGACATGCTTGCAAAGTACAGGAATAACCTCTCATATCATTTCTGTTAGCTCTTGGAGTTGTAGTAGGGCACGATAGTGTAGATGGTCTGCAGGAAGGTGGCGATGAGCAAGAGGACTGACGCCACGAAAGCGCTAAACACGCATGGGTTTTTCATGTAGGTCTGTATGAAGATGGCTCGCCACACGTTCCAAGGCTTCTTGCAGTGTTTATTGATATCCTGTCGCACTTTGGAAAGATGGCCGGAGGGGCACATCAGTGCTCCCTTGCTCAGGGTGTTGAACAGATTTGCCGCCTCGATGTCGCTGCTCAACCGGTTCTTGATGATCCCTTTTGATCTGAGTATTGCAACATCTTTTTCCGAGTCAATAAGGTTGTCCATGAAGATCATGGTAGCAGTTGCATTTCTACCCGCATAACCGTACAGCCGCTCGAACGCTATCATGTTGAGAAACTCTTTCTCAGTTCTGTCATTGACTTCGATCTCTGGCATGATCAGCACACTAGTAAATATAATCTTCAGCACGCGAATAGGCAACATCATCAGCTTGCTAAACAAGCCAAATAGCGTAGCCAGCAAGCTACGCCTACGCCTGGTCAGCACGCCACGTATCGTGGCAAGCATGCCATGCTCGGCCAGGTCACGTATGGTGACAACCACGTCCAGTATCATTGTCTGCACGCCACTTTGAAACCTGATGTCGTGCACGCTGCCGATCTTGCAGTTCATCTTGAACTGGATTCCTGCCTCAGCTAGTCCCGTAACGGAAGGAATAGTGTCATCCCAATTACCCAGTTGTTCTTCGGTCTGACAGTCATGTCCACCGAATAAGCTAAGATGCAAAATGTCAAGGGGTGGAGCCGCAGGCTTCCGTGTTTGCCTTCATACGAAAGGCCCAGAAAATCCGACACCATATTATTGATCTTATTGCTTACCTGGCCACATAATTGACATGCTGTGAGTCCACAAAAAAACATATAATTGATATGTTGTGACTTCCAAAGAGAACAAATTGAAGTTAGAAATTGCTACCGTGCATAATATATTCTTGTACGCATGCCACCTATAATATTTGATTAATTGCAGCCTACTGTAACACTGTATCATGCTGCTACTATACATAGTACCAATGATATGTCACAGCAGCAAGAGTATCATATCGTATAATACTACACACCCATTATTGTGTTTTTAAGGTCCTCTATAAAGGCCACTAATTGTTTAATTTGCTAATGTCAAACAATTCTTAAATTACCTATATGCCATTTGTAATTTTATATTGCTAAGTAGTCTAACGTAAAACTGGGAAATATATACAAGACCTAACTGTACCGTAATAATAATTCACTCTCTCTCCCTCTCTCTCTAACTCTCTCTCTCTCTCATTTAATGCAACTACAGCCAAAGCACCAAAAACGAAGGCCCACAATTCCGGTTTTGGGGCAGGCCTTCAAATTTGGTTTTTCCTATATAAGGATTGTCCAATGGGAGGCATAAAAAAGATCAGTGTTTGAGATTCGTGCAGCGCTTTCTCACCGTTGATCATTTTAGTTGGCGACGCGGCACACTACGATAGGTCTACCCATCCGATTCCGTCTCGCTATCCGGTGTTTTACTCTTTCTTTCTCCTTCTTCACCCATCCTCCTTGGTTCCCTCGGATAATCGTGGCTTCTCTTCTTCCTCTCCCGGGAGCACGAGGGTGCCACGCTAATGTGATTATTCTGCCAGTGAGAGATTTTAGCTAATATCTCTGCCGCTGGTCGCATCCCACCTCGGCACGTTCTCTACCCCCTTCCTCTTCCACGCTGCAGAGATTGGGATTTCTTGTGGGAATTAGGGTTAATATTGCTGCGGAGCTAATCTTACCTGCCGCCGGCCACGCGTCACCTCCATACGTTACCTGCCCCTTCCCCTCTTGCGCTGCATGGATTAGATTTTCTCGTAGGAGCTAGGGTTTAGGTCGTGGATGATTTATTTGGAGGCAAAAAAGTGATTCGATGATTTATTTCATTTTCATGCAATACTAGCAAAGTAATTCAGCTTTTGCTTCTATATTTTCCTGTCCTCACTCTCCGAGTTCAATGGTACTAGATTTTATTGTTCCCTGTATGTTAAAACTGAATAGTGAGGACAGCTTGTTCCAACTATCTCATTCTTGGAATTTAGGATTAGGTTTTAATTTTCACATTTTCTAGGATTTTTGTCTTGGGATTTGCTATTTAATGTTCTAGATGATCCTGATGTTGTGGAGGAATTTGATATAGAAACCTATGTTTCAAGAAATGCTCAATTCCATCACGCTGTGGTGTAGGTTTCGTCAATCTCTATTTTTTTTGTTCATATATTACCAAAATGTTACAATGCAATCAATTTTAATTGAGAAAATTTCCTCAGTGCCATCAAAAATTTACTCAATTCCCTTTGTGCCACAAAAAACGTCGAAGTTTCCTCTACGCCATCAATTAAAAATTTCATGCCTTATGTGCCATTGCCGCCCATGAGCGCCAATTCTTATCGTTTTCCTCTATTCGGCAGCTCGAAAAAATATTTAATTTGCTTCAAAATTTACAAAACTTTTTTAAATACATAGTGTAACATGCGGGGAACCTTGCAAAGTGTTAAGGTTCCATGAATTATTAGTGCCGTGCTTAACATTTACCAACATTCACAGTCTAATAACAAATACTATCTCTGCTCCATATAATTTCTACATTTTTATACACATAGAGAAAAGTGTGGGGAACACAACTTGTGATTGTCACATGTAATTACTCTCACCATTTTTTTAATTTAAAATCAGTGAACATAGTAAGGTGTTAAGGTTATTATAACCTTAATGTGTTGCAATGTTCATTGATTATAAGTATTGAAAAACAAAGAGAATGAAAACATGTGACAATAAAAAAGTGTTCCTCACATGTTTCTCAATAAGTATAAACATGTACAAAAATTCTAGAGCAAAGAAAATATTTATTTTTAAGAGAAAAAATAGGTAAATGTTAAGCATCGGTGCTAATAATTTAAGGAAGCTTAGCACTTAGCTAGGTTCACCAATTTCAAATTCAAAAATGGTATAGAAGAAAAATATTTTTCATCAATAAAAATGTTCCCCAGAGGTCTAATGTTGATGTAGTATATGTTAAATGTTTGTATTCTGTAGGAATTAGATCCTTTGCTGGAACTGTTGATGGTCTAATCTGAGGTCATGAATTATCAATTATTATATAAGATGTGTACCTATGACGTCCATTTTTGTTTTTATAATAACATTTAACACTGCTAATGCTTGCAGAACATGTTATCGAACAAATGTTATCATTTCTATTTGAAAACAAAAGTTGATTGTGATGTTCCAGTAGTTCATACTTGTTGATTTAGTGATTATTCAATCTATGTTGATGTAAAATTCAAACAATGTTGATTTTGACACTAGTGTCCGACGATACATGTATCATGATTTGTTGCTAGTTACTTTTAAAATTTTAAACTTTGTATTTAGACATAGATTGTAGATTTCTAGGTTATTTTCAAAATTATCGATTCAGTTATGTATCATGTTGTGAAAGGATTTATCATAATGGCTCATTTTATGTTTGTAGATTTAGTCGGATGATGATGAGTGTTATCGATGCAACGAGGAATATATCCCAACCTCATAAGGATATGATTAAGAAGTATGGCTTTGAACTTTATTCAACTTATCTAAATTCACCGTGCCTATTTCTTTTTCTAGCTATTACTAAAACTACTCTATGCTTAAAAGGTGCAATTAGTTCTTGCATATCTTCTAAAGTTACATTCATCATATTTTCATATTCCTACCTAACATTAGTTTTTATTGCAATTTTTTGCACCCATACCTCCTCCTTCTTTAATTTGACTCATGTCATAACTTATCACCTGTTGGATATCATGTGAGGTAACGTGCACAAGGATACACAATATATACTTCATTCAATTTTTTTGATGGTATTGGAAACTAGACATGTGAACTACTATCTAGTATTTATTTTTATGGCATTAGAGTAAGATCAGTGGCATAAAAAAATGCAAACATGCACCATCTCAACATTTTCAGAAACTCAGGTCAGTAGTTCCCTAAACCTATATCAATATTTCAGTTAAGTTCTATCAACATTTACTGAAACTTAGGTCAACAGATCTCTAAACCTTTTCCAACACGTGAATTAATGTTTCTCAACATTTTTAAAATCTCAAGTCAATAGTTTATTAAAACAATGTCAATATTTCAGTTAAGTTGTATCAACATTTGTCATCTATTACCAATTCATGTAACTATATATCAACACTAAGTTTTAGAGAAAATGATTCCAAGTTTTGAATCCTGAACATGGGTCTAGAAACAAGAGTTTAATTAACATAGTTATATATAACTTCAAGTGTCTCTTTATTTTTGCTCTTCGTCACACAAATAAGTTCAATATTTGAGATTTCGATGTAAATTAGCTTTTGTTGGTGCTTTCTAGTGACACATTTTACATGCAAAAATAACCCTCTTTAGACCATAAATCTCATCATTTTAGGCCATTTACCCTTGAAAATAGTAATATATTTGTATGTGTGCCGTCCAGGAGCTTTATAACAGATATAGGTAAAAAGAGCCATAAAGAGATGAATTGAAGTAAAGGAAGTCCATTTGCCGATTGGCACACTACGGTGTTGATCGGCATAGGGGATATTTGGGCCGAGCGAGGCAGGCCCACCTTCCATACTCTTCTAGCAGGAAGTTATTCATGCTGATGCTTGAAGAGATAAAGGAAACATCAAGATTGAAATGTGCAAGATTTTATCTCAAAAAGTCTGGCACAAAATATCTGCTGGAAGTTACAGCGAACCAACTCATGGAAGACATACAGCTAGACGAGACGTGTCGATCAGTACCTCCTGTGTGCCAATCAGCACCTACCTCCATTCCTATGAATCCGACTTTTCTACGAGCTAAACCCTCATAAATACTTGTAAAACACCCTAGCATAGGGAGACGTTGACTGAGGGACAACAAATCTTGTGAGTTTAGTTCCACTAATGCTTTGCCCCCCATTATTCATGATCTTAGTTGCTTGCGTTTAGCTTAGCTAACCAAGCCAAGTAGACAATCACACGATTGTTGGCTTAGAGTATCATGAACCCCTCGTGCTTGAGGTGATCCATCAATGTAGACCTACTAGATGGTGATGAATCTTGTACTATGTATATCTAAGTATGATTGAATATGTTGATGAATGGTTTTGTTTATGTGATTACCTGGATTTTATGGTCTTATGTATGCTTGTTCTAATTGCTTAGTTCTAGGCTAAGGGTGTGTTTGGTTAGGCTGTGGCTCTGTAAAAAGCTGTTGTGAGCTGTGGGTCTGTGAAAAAAGCTACTATGGGCTATGAGCTGTGAGAAAGCTAAAAGTCGTTTGGTAAAACAGTTGTGGCTTTTTGAAAACTTACTAGCATACCGTACTTGTCATGTATATATACATACATATATACACACATATATATAGATATATGTACATAAAAATAAATATATTTTATACATATAGACATAGTTGTTCACAATTTTGTATGTATAGTATATTTAATATTTATGTATTTAATTATATCATATATATAATATATACATATATACAAATAAATAGATAAATATATATACCTATAGACACTTATATCTTATACATATAAACATATTGCTAGTATATATACGCATATTTATTTATTTTTATGTATCTTAAATATATATATATATATATATATATATAAAAGATATATATAGATTATAAAAATCATATATAATATATATTTATATATATGTAGGTAATTTCTTCAAACTTGTCAAAACCAAAGCCTAAAAAGCACATTCATACCTGCTTTCAGAAATGAACTAGCAAAAAACTGTTTTTTTTACTTTGGCTTTGGCTTTTGTTGACAGCCAACCCATTTGGTTGGGCAACTGGCTTTATTGAAAAGCCAAAGACAGAGAAAGGCCAACCAAACACACCCTAAGTATTTAGATGCTTTCTTAATTGTGGTCATTAGGTTCGTTATCCGAATCTTGTGTGCGCCATAATTCCTTTAGACTTTTGATATGTATGATTAGTGATGACAAGGCTTGTAGATTGCATATTTAGGCTTTACTAAAGTTAGATTGTGGGAGCTGATTACCTTGCACGCTACTGGTGTGTAAGTGGGGCTTCACCTTGTAAGGATGTCTTTGTGGGAAAAGCCTCGGTCTCTCACTGATCCTCGTTTTGCAATTACCTAACTAATTCTGTTCATGATATTGTTTTTGCAGTTACAATCTCAACTTATAGGTATCTAGCTAACTAACTAATAGATTTCTTTAAGCCTTCTAAGATTAAAATTTTCTCTGAGCTTTCCGAGATTTAAAGGCCTTCATGTCAATCGGTAGAAGACTGCAGATCGGCACAACCACACCCTCGGTGCTGATTGGCACCTCAACAGCACGGATCGGCACAATCCACATTCTCACCTTCGCACAACAGTAAGTTAGTTAAATCTTTTACTGATAATTCTACTTAATTCTCATTGATCTCTGTGGATTCAATTAAATATTTAAATACTCTACGGGAAAAACACTACAATTGTACACGGTCCAGTTGTGGTGCGTATTAACGACAAAAATCTTTCAGTTCCAAGCAACATCTCACGTCCTGTATTCTCCTATTACTTGAATTTATTGTATAATTTTATTCATGGTGATATTTCAAGAGACCTAGTATCCACGTTTTTTTGTACTTATGCAGGTATGATTCTGGTATCATTGTGCTCAATTATCTGCAGGCTTATACAGGAGATTTGATTGATCAATTTAGCTATATAAGTATTTTAAGTAAACAATTTAATAGAAAATATACAGAACGTGTCTTTTGCCTAAGAATTCTGTAGATATAAAGTTAATTACTCACAATTCATTTTTTTTGCAAAGCCTCCAAATGTATTACATTCATATAAAGTTAATTTTTCTCAATGTTAAAATAATGATTCAGTTGTACTACCCATTACTTAATTTTTGGTTAAATACAATATTTCATTTACACCTAGTTGAAAGTTTCATTTCTTACTTGTATGTTCTCCCACTCGTATAACTCCCACCCCCCTACCCATAGGCCCTGAAAAAAAAAGGCTGTGCGTACCAACGTGCCAAAAAATGCAGACGACCACGCACGAAAAGTAGAGATGCAGGAACACCCCCTCCTGCTCGGCTAACAGCGCAGAGACGGGAAAAATAATGGTGCGTGGACGTGGGGTTTACTGGGCTGACAAGCCCCAACGCCATGGGCATATTAGGATGATCTTACTAATGTCATTTTGGTGATCGATCAACATGTAGGATGGGTGTTTCGTTTGATGGATGACTCTAAGTAAGATAAGTCCATGTGACAGTTTCTGATTGGGGTAGGTGGGGAGAGAGAAAAAAACCAGATTTTGAATTTCAACCGATGTTTCGACTCCATTTTCGAATCTGTTTGAACCACCATATTATTTAAAATTAATTATACGAAATTAGATCCAAGATGAATATGTTTTTCATTTTTTAATGATTCAAATATTAGTCAACCTTTTGGATGTACTAGGTCAATATTTTGAAATACCATGACAACATTTTCAAAACAATTGTTGAGTACGTTTTTAAAATGTAGAAATGAACTTTGAATTATTTTTTAAAAATCGTACTTGTATCATTATTTTGAATGTACTTCGTTGACATTTATGCATACTATGTCAACATTTTAAATATGCTATATCAACATTTTTAGAGAAATTTGGCTCAACATTTTAACAATATCGAAAGAAAAATTGAAGTTTTCAAAAGTTCAGAATTTTACCAACACTTTCATTGTCATATGTCAACATTCTGAATATACCTTATCATTATTTTTCAATACAGTTATTAGTTGGGTCGTGGTGGCAACGTGTTACTAGGCTGTGGTGGAAATATGGTGTTGGGCTGTGTGGGCTAAACTTCTAACCAACTCCTAATGAGTGATCATTAAATAGGGAGCCCCTATAGGGGGCCCCATCAAAATTTCAGGGCCACCTCAACCAATTTGACTCCAGTCCGTCTTCATTTACTCGTGTGGGGACGTGGCTCCACCACTAATGTCGTTGATGCCAACGTTGTGACTGGGCCTATCGACCATTGGTGACATGGCTCATGTGTTGAGCCTGGCTAGCCGGCGTTGCCCCTCACACCCCTCATCTTCCCCACACTCCTCTTACAAGTTGAAATAGAGCAGCAAGCTCGCTTCCATGTCAAAGATTGGGGGCGTCAAGCTCTTGGATGGCTTGTTTTAGGCTAGGCTCGACGGAGACAACCATCACGGCAGGGAAGGGCTCCACGGCCGTGCTTGCCACCACATGTGGCTGATTGGCACACCAAGGCACCAACACTGATGGGGAAGCAGAGAAGACACGGTACAGGTCTAGGTCACCAAATACATCTTGGACACAGGCTCCATGCCGCAGTTAGGGAGCACGAGCTGCGCACCGCCATGGTGTTCGTGATGGAAGCATGACATCATCGGGCTAGAAATGTGGTCGTTGTCATCATCGATCTCCACGCCGAGGCAGCTATGGCTGCGGAACTAGGAGGAGAAAGCCTACCGTGAGGGAGGGCAGCACCGTCGAGTTGGTGACCACATACGGTGACGGGTCACTGCCGGAGCTTGTATAACAACTAGAGGAGGAGGAGTTGTGGCTACATGATGGGATTTAGCCAACGATATTGCATTGCAATTGGAGAAGGAGAAGGAAGAGGTCGGTGAGGCGGGCCATGGCGGGTGGAGGTCGGGCCACCGCGGAAGATGTCAGATATGGGCGGCACGAAAGGCCTTAGCCGGACACCGCAACTGCGGTGTGCTGAGTTGAAGAACGGCGGCAGCCGGGGCAGCCGCACCGCCGTGGTCGAGCCCTACCGTAAAGAGGGCGATGAGGGAAGTGTGGCGTGCTACGGTGTCCAGGTGACGTTGACGCGTTTTGGCAAGGCGGTAGGGTGGCCAGGTGTCGGCGACGCAGTTAGGGGGTCAGTCGAGTACGTCGGAGAGAGAGAGAGAGAGAGAGAGAGAGAGATGAAGAAGAGAAAAAAGATGAGCGACGCATTTGGGAGGATGGATCGGAGTTTTGGAGAGCATGCAAAAAGGAGCCCATATTGTATGTAGTGTTAGTGTGGTGGGGTGATTGTGCATTTGTGCATGTGTTCAGATACTACAGTAGTACCTTAGATGTCCTGACTAAGAAAAAGATAGAAATTGCTAAGCAGTAGTGACTCGTAGCCCGCTCGCAGCTATAGTCCCTCGAAATGAGTTTTTTTTCTTGTTTTGTTGTATGGGATCCAAGTATCCAACCGGATGAATTAAACTCTAACAGGGGCACCGTGATTGGACTCAGAAGCGGGTGTGGTGGGAGAGGTGCCATGCTGGGTCACGTGGAGCAGCGAGCAGGTGAACGTGCCGCCGGAAGTGGAGTTCCATGCTGGCCCTCTCAGCCTCTGTATAGCCGGCCAAATTAAAGAAAAATGAGAAAGACAACATAGTTTGCTCTTCTCAGACCATTGAATAGTCAAATACCGCAAACCATGTGTAGGAATTGACAATCTCGATGCCAAGTTTCTTCTTTATTTACCACAGCAGTTCTCAGATCGCGAAAATTTTCAATGCCAAATATACAATTTGTTTATTCAACTAATGTATATGAACTAGTGAAAGGGTCTATAGCTCTAGTGGTTAAAGCACCTGAGTAGCACCTAGTAGACCTGGGTTGAACTCCCTGTGAGAGCAAATAACCAGGTTGGAATAAAAGAAAAATTAAAAAGATAGGTTGGGGTTTTCCCTACTGACTGCTGTAAAAAAACTAATGTATGTGAACTAATAGTAGGTATGTATATCTGACTTTAAAATTATTATTTGAAACTTTAAACTCTGGTTCCTCCAGAAATGAAAGTTTCATATTAAAAATTTCCCTTTAGTAGGAAAAACAATTTGGGTCATGGTTAGAGACCATGTCCTTACCAGCAACAATTTTCTCTCAAATTGTTGTTGTTGGGACTAGTCTAGTTTATTCCTTCGCAAAGGTATTTGTCCTGATCAAAGCAATCTAAAAATAGAATGAGTAGAACACTAGAAGGAATTTAAAAGGAAAACATTCTTATTTTCTTGCTGGATGTGATTTCAAAAATATGAGCATTGTGAATAAAAAACGAAGAACATTGTGAATGGAATGCAGACATACCTCAACATTCTTTTGACTCATGTCAGAAGTTATTGCCGGTTCTATATTATCTGGGGCTACCTACATAAAGATACACATTATATGATTCATTCAATATTTGTGATACTATTGGGAACTAGATATGAGAACTATTATCGATTTATTTCTACAGTATTCAAAGAGTAAGATCAGTAGCATAAAAAAATGTAAATATGCACCATCTCAACATTTCAGAAACTCAGGTCAACATTTTAAGAAAGACCTGTCAAGATTTCTCTAAATTTTTAAGACATTTCCATTAAATCGTGTCAACGTTTTAAGAAATTTTGGTCAACCGATTTCTAAACCTTTTCCAACATTTGAGTTAAGTTTTGTCAACATTTTTAGAAACTCAAGTCAACAGTTCTCTCAAACTATATAACTATTTCAATTAACTTGTATGATGAGTTTTTCTTCTATTACCAATTCATGTAACTGTATACCAACACATAAGTTTTAGAGAAAATGATTCCATGTTTTGAATCCTGAACATGGGTCAAGAAACTAGAGTGTCATTAATATAGTTATATATAAATTCAAGTGTCGCTTTATTGTTTATCTTCGTCACTCCAGCAAGTTCAATATTCAAGATCTTGATGTAAACTATCTTTTGTTTGTGCTTTCTAGTGACGCGTTTTACATGCTAAAATGGTTCTGTTTAGAGCATACATCTCATAATTTTAGGCCATTTACCCATGGGCGCCATGGCTCAATGTGGCTGAGCCTTGCTAGTCGCCGTTGCTCTTGGAGGGCTTGCACTATCAGGCTAGGCTCGGCGGAGACAACCACCACGGCAGTGAGGGGCTCCACGGCTGTGCTCGCCACCACCTGTGGCTGATTGGAACGCCAAGGCATCACCGCTGCTTGGGAAGCCATGAAAGACAAGGGACGTACGGGTCAAGCGACCAAAGACATGGTGGACACAGGCTCCATGCCGCAAACGGGGAGCACGACCTGTGCGCCGCCACGGTGTCCGAGAGGCGGAAGCATGACATCATGGGGCAAGCGAGGTGGATGCTGCCATCGTCGACCTCCACCCCGAGGCAGACAAGGCGGCGGAACGTTGAGGAGGAAGCCTCCCGTAGTCGGGAGGGTAGTACCGCCGGAATTCGTGGCTACTGTCAAGGACGTGTCGCTGCTGCTCCTGTGGCCAGGCGGCGCTCGCATAGCAACTGGAGGAGGAGGACACGTGCCTACACGACGGGATTTATCCAACAATACTGCATCGCAATTGGAGGACGAGGAAGAAGGACGGCGACGCGGGCCATGGCGGCGGTCGCCGTATCTGGGCGGCACGAAAGGCCAGAGCGGGAGAAAGGTGAACAGTAGCTGGGCGTGCGTGCGTGTGTGCTTGGGTCCGAGTAGTGTGAGTTTGGTGAGGCGTGACTGTGCATTTGTGCATGTGTTCAGATACTACAATAGAACCGTACATGTCTAGACTAAGAAAAAGATCGAAATTGCTGAGCACTCGTGACTCGTAGCCTCTCCTCTTTCTGCTTGTCCCTCCAACTGTTGTTTTTTTTTTTTTTTTTTTTGAAGGGATCCAACTTGCTGAGATTAAGATCCAACAGGGGCACAACGTGATTGGACTCAGAAGCGGGTGTACTGGGAGAGGTGGCATGCTGGGTCATGTGCAGCAGCCAGTAGGTGAACGTGCCGCCGGAAGTGGAGTTCCATGGTGGCCTCTCAGCCTCTCTATAGCCAGCCGAATTAAACAAAAAGCAGAAAGGCAGCATAGTTTCCACTTCTCAGACCATTGGATAGTCAAATATCGCAAAACAAGTGTAGGAATTGACAACCTCAATGGCAAGTTTCTTATTTATTTACCACATCAGTTTTCATATTGCGAAAATTCACATTGCAAAATATACAATTTGTTCATTCAATTATTTCTTGTGAACTAATACTAGGTTTATGTATCTGACTTTAAAATTATTATTTGAAACTTTAAATTCTGGTTCCTCCAGAAATGATTGTTCCAGATAAAATTTTGAAATTTTAATATCAATAAATTTATAATATTTACTACAAACATTCAAATTTTGTAATATAAGTTATATATTAAAGATTTCCCTTTAATAGAAAAAACAATTAGGGTTATGGTTAGAGACTGTGTCCATGTCCACAACCATTTTCTCTCAAATTGTTGTGGTTGGGACAAGTCTGGTTCATTCCGTTGCAATGGTATTTTTGTCCTGATGAATGGAATCTATAAATAACGGGAGTAGAACACTAGAAGGTATTTAAAAGGAAATAATTGTTATTTACTTGCTGCATGTGATTTCAAAAATATCAGCCAAACTATTTTTTACCAAGAGTTATGGAATAAAAAACGAAGCACTTGCATTGTGAATGGAATGCACACATACCTCGTCCTTCTTTTGACTCGTTTCATAACTTTTCGCCTGTTTGATATCATCTAAGGGTACCTGCATAAGGATAAACAGTACATGCTTCATTCAGTTTTTGTGATACTATTGGAAACTAGATATGGGAACTACTATCTATATATTTTTACAGCATTTAAAGAGTAAGATCAGTAGCATAAGAAAATGTAAATATGCACCGTCTCAACATTTTCAGAAACTCAGGTCAATAATTCCCTAAACCTATGTCAATATTTCAACTAAGTTCTGTCAACATTTACAGAAACTCCTGTCAACATTTCTCTAAATCTTTTAAACATTTATATTAAAGTAGAAGTGTGAATGGAGTGCAAAGAGGGAGTAGTAAGTACGTACCAATTCTGGGCGGGTAATTGCTTTTTCAAGCTCTTCTAGAAGAAACAGAGGCAGTTGGTTTTCCATGGTTATCACATCAGCCTTAAGGGCTAGGTGCAAAGACAAGAAGCCGCGCTTGCTGAACACCGGGTCATTGTCTTCGTAAAAGGGGCATTGTTTGAGTTCTTTCGTTATAAGTCTATACACTCTTATGATCTCTAGCAAGAAGCACCCATCCGTGAGCATCATCTCCTTGAATCTACAAACATCAGTTTCAATCCATTTTGCATCCAGATCATCGTAGGCGTCCTGCAGGCGATCCACCAACTTTTCAACAACAATGGCCAACTCAATCAACGCATGTTGGCGACCCATTCGCTTGGCCACGGCACAAACTGCACGACGCTTGTGCTCCTCCATGGGCTTCAGGTTGTGCTTGCCATGGTGATACGGACCGAGTGACACCAACCATGGTTGGTAGGCATCCCTTTTGGTCTGCTTCTTGATCCATTCCGGGACCCGGAAGATGCTCTGCTCCGCCCAACGGCAAGGTGACACATCCGTGTCATTTAGCTTTTTCTCCATCTCCACCACCCATTCCTTCCAGTTCCCAAGAGTACCCTTTCGTTTCTCTTTCTTTTGCTGTTGACCCTTTCCTTTCTCTTTCTTTTGCTGTTTACCGTCTGCTTTAATGGACTCCTCCATGAGAGCTTGTACTTCAGCAACGGAGTCTTCTCTCCTTGCCTCCATAACGAACTGCTGCCACTAACCTTCTCCTCTTTCATGCCAGAACTGGAACTATCCTTCTCAGCTCCTAGGGACCTCGTGACCACGTAAGCATGCCCTCTTGGTATATTAACTGCATCATACGATTTGGATTTCCGAACTGTCTCCTCCACAGGTTCCACCTCTTCCAGAATCGCCTCCTCTTGCTGCCCCTGCATCGAACTGTTACAACTAGCCTTCTCGTTGTCCTTCACACTGTGGGCATTCTCCATCCCGTTCACCTGGTTGGCTTTCTCAGATAGCACCTTGATTTGATTTTTTGTGTACTAAACCTAGAAACTGTAGCAACTGATCTGAATGAACAACTGGTGCGTTCGACTCAACACTTTTGACCACCATATATATGATGAGACAACATTAAGAGAAGCCACTTGCATGAATACACATAAGCATCAGTGCATGTGAATGTGTCATTTATTTACTTCCGAATACCAGCTCGAGATGCTGTGGCTGGCAGTGCATTCTAAATATAATACTACGATTCTTTTTCGTTTTGGCTTGCTACACTACAGGATACAGGCTTTGTGCCGAGTGCCACCGGATACATAAGCATCAGTGCCGAATGCATTCTAATATTTTGATGTCCGACGCTGTTCATAACTGCCACCGCACATGGCGGTCACGTGATTGTATTTGCCAAAGTTTTTTTTTTTTGCCAAGAATTTTTTACTTATTCGCCAATAGTCAGTTGTGCAACACTTGGCAAACATGATTCTTTGCCGAGTGTTCCTTCAGAGAAACTCGGCAACGGACCTGTTTCCCCAGTGTTGATGTGAATGCCCTCGACACTTGGTGAAGATGGGTTCTCGGGTAGTGCTACTTGCACAAGGTGGTGTTCCAGCCAAGCCCATCCCTGTGATCCAACCGGGAGTTGTTTATTTTGACCCTCCTCAAGCGTGAAGTCAAGACTCAAAAGAAATGGGTTCAGACTAGGTTTACAAAACCGATGAAAACTGGTCCGGTTTTGTGATTTTTAGTAAAAAACCAATCCAGTCTGGTTTGAGCGAACAACCGGTTTTCACTCAAATGAGATTTAAAATTTTGAAGAAAAATTGAAACACGAAAAACCGAACGGTAAATCGTAAAACTGACCACTAATTGAGAAAACCGATCATTTCTTCTGTAAAAATGAATCTTATTTGTAAACCGATAAAAAATTACTACAAATCAGTAAGACGGAGCGGTAAACCAAAGAAACCAATTGGTTTGCTTTTAGACCAGTTTTTGCAGTTCTCGCAAATGCAATGAAACCAGAGAGTAATAGTTTCCACGGTTGAATCGGTTTTGTTAACCTTGGTTGGCACAATGTGGAGGTGTAGAGAAGCAGACATTAATTACCTTGGGGAGGGTTGGATCATTCTTGCAGCAGTTCGTCGGGTTGGAACATTTGCAGCTGCTCGTCCGGTTGGAGTTCTAATTTCCTCCTTATGGAGTCCTTTGTTTTTCTATAATGGCCGGTCGAGTATTTTGGAGGTGCGACAAAATACAGGAAGTGATTATTTTGTATTGAAATTTTCGACTGTAAGAAGTCTTAACATGGAAGGTGGCCATATTTGGTAGTTCCAAGATTGGTGCAGTTAGACTAGTTGCGCTAGCATTTTTATTTCACCGTTAATAAACGTTTCTTCCAATGCAAATCATCTCCTCCATGAGCTTTTCTTTGGTAAGACTGTTAATTAATTTGAAACTATTCAACATTTTTTTAGTGAAGAATCAAGAAGTGGGCAGTCTGTTGGTTCATCAGCGATTTTGCATGTAGTAGCTTTCAATTCATGTGTTAATAACATACTTTTCTGTTGGTGTAATAATGTTTTCGTCTAGTCCATCACACATGCATGTAACATGACAGCAACACTTCAAACATAACTGGTTATTTAATATCTGTCGGAGAACTTCGATGACATATTTGCTGATTCTCCAGGTGGAGGGTGAATCAGGGCTCAGGGCTGTTGATCCCTCTATGTATATTTCAAGAAATAATGATATTAGTGTTGCTTTATATCTTGCAGTACCAGATGCTGAAGCAACATTTCCTTTTGATAACCCCGAATTTCAAAGGTTGAAGTAACCCGACGCCACTACAACCATGTGCATGTCATTTCAGAACAGTTTGGTTGGGCTATGTGCTGAGATTGCTATATATAAAGCTTGATAATACTTATTCTAAAAAAAAAACAAAGCTTGATACTCCCTCTGTTTTTAAATTGTTGACACCGTTGACTTTTTTCGTTACGTTTGACCATTCGTCTTATTCAAAATATTTTCTCAAATATGTAAAAGCATAAGCCATGTTTCAACTTCCTTTAGTGATAAATAAATTATAATAAAATATTTGATAATTCTTAAAAAAAATTTGAATAAGATGAGCGGTAAAATGTAATGAAAAAAGTCAATGGCGTCAACAATTTAATAACAGAGGGAGTAATCAACAATATGTAGATGTGACTATTTGAGCTTGACCTCGACTACTTCAGTCTTGTGTCATTAATGTAATCGGTGATCCTTGCTATCGTTTTAAATATTTTGGAGTACGTGCAGTCCGTATTGTTGGCAATAGTTTTAGTACATTTATAATGTAATCAGCTTACGGCATGGAGGAGCAAGCTGGATTGTACAGAGATTGGACAAAGAAATCGTTGGCATCATAAAGGGGCTGTTTGCTTACAACCTGGCCAAACCTTCGCAACTAATATTGGCCAAACTATTTCTGAAAAAAAAATAGTCAGGCCGATTTTGAGGATCTGGACTAAATTAGGGGCTGGATTTGAACATGAAAACAATTAAGGCTTTGATTCTTAAAGAACAAAAAACTACTACAATATAAATAGAAATCATACGGCCAGTTGATGGGCATCCTATAAAAAAAACTATTTTTTCTGTTTATCTTACTTTGACAACCCTGATTGTTCTTCCAGTATAACACGACGTTACATGGCTGTCACTTGATACCATAGATATCCTCAAAAACTAATACTCCCTCCGTTCATTATTACATGTCGTTTTAGAGTTAAGCACGGGAATTAAGGAAAAGTAAAAAAAGGTGGAGAGATAGAGATAGAGGTGTAGTGGAAAGAGGGAATATTGCATTGGAAAGAGGAAAAAGTGTGTTGGGAAACGAGAATGACATGTAATTGGAGAAAAGTGAGGAAGGCTAGAATGACATGTAAATATGAACGGAGGGAGTAGAATATTCTCTTTGTTGTTAGGTTTTACCAATACGTGACACAATGCACGTGACGTGGCATTGAATAAAATAGAGAGGCGCAATACTTAAGTTTCATCTTTCACAATTAGCTGATTGTCCTATAATGGTGGGAGTGGAGGAGAAAAGGTATTTGTTGCAGGAACCAACGACATTTATTGCAGGAACCCATGTCACAAGGTGGAACAAAGAGACTATGAGGTGTGGGTAGTCAAATCATGAGCAAAAAGCTACATGCACATAATGGGATAAGGCTAGTCTCGGTGGAGAGTGTCATCGCACAGTACCAAAAAGAAATTCTTAAGAACCGTGCTAGTGGAGGGTCATGGTGATGACACTCATCTCTCATCCCGTGACACTCTCTCTTCTCTCGCATGCCATGTTAGCAAATTTAATGCTCATGACACTACTATGACACTCATATTGAGACTGGCCTAAGGCCATTCTCGGTGGGCCTTTCATTAACATTAATTAGATGACATACCAGCAAAAGTGGTGGCATGGCATGATATTAATTATGAAAAAGGAAGGAAGCCTTATATTAGGATGAAAGGGTGGTGACTGTCAAGTTTTAAACTCGGCACTATAACTACTCGGTCCCTCACGAGCGTGGAATTTGATGGTGCAACACACGAAACACACAAGAACACGTGATTTTATACATGTTCATGCCTCTCGAAGGAGAGTAATACCCTACGTCCTGTGTGTTATGTATTGCCTTTAGCAGATTGCTAATTACGAGTTGTCGGAGAGTTTTCGGGGGTCCCTGCTCCGCCTTATATATCCGGAGGAGCTAAGGTTACATGCGAGTCCTAGTCGATTACATGAATTACATATTCGGAAGCTTTCCTTATTGATTCGAGTCCTAACGAGACTATGTGTGAACACTTTCCCAACTAATGTCTTCGATGAAGCATGATTGCCACAAATCCCCTTATGAATATCTTCAAGCAATTGAACACCATCAAAGACAGATACGCATTTCATCAAGATATTAACTCCACGTCGGTAAAGTTCTCCTTCAAGAATCAAGTAACTTCGTGCCCAAACCTCCAGTCTTTGCTTCTCCACCTTGTCTTCCGGAGTCTTACCGGACTGCAAGTACTCGAGATACGAGGTGCGCCAATCGGAATCAACAATCATAACCTCGGATAACTGCTCCGTTTCGTCTATCTCGTAGTTCGCTCCGAGCCCCTTGCCCGTGCTTATGCTTCTAAGACCGCTTCCGTAGTCTCTATCTCTTTAATAGTATCCTTGCGATCCATCTTAATGGATGGCTTGTTCAATACCTGAAGAAAAACACCGGGCGGAACTGCTTGTCTCGAGGATCCCAATCTGGCTAACTCATCCGAAGCAGAATTATTTCCGCGCAGTATATGAGAAAACCACAGGCCATCAAACTTGTCTTCAAGCTTCCTTACCTCTTGGAGGTAAGCTATCATATGATCATCATGAGCATCCCATACTTTGTTAACCTGACTGATTACAAGCATCGAATATCCGTATATATCTAATCGCTTGACTCCTAGTGAAATAGCTACCCGAAGTCCATGAAGCAAAGCCTCGTACTCTGCGGTATTGTTTGAAGCACTCGAAATACATCTGTAACACATATCTCAATTGCTCTTTCTGTGGAGTAAAAAGTACAACCCCAGCCCCGCGCTTGAAAGCTGCAGGGACCCATCAAAAAACATCTCCCAATACTCCAAATTCTGAATTGCTTGTGGCACTTGCGTATCTAGCCACTCGAGTAATAAAATCAGCCAAAGCTTGTCCTTTAATAGTTGTACGTGAGGAGAAAGTAATTTCATATTGTCCAAGTTCTATAGCCCATTTGGAAACTTGGCCAATAGCTTCTCGATTACGTACGATATCCCCTATGGCGAACCCAGTCTTGACCTCAATGGGATGTGCTTGAAAATAATGCTTCAACTTCCGAGAAGTTATCACTACAGCATATATCAATTTCTGTAATCGGAGATATCGCATCCGAGACTCGGTTAGAACCTCACTTACAAAATATACCGGATGCTGAACCATCTGCAGATGTCCTTCCTCCTTCCGGTCCACTTCTAATACCGTGCTCACGACATGTGTAGTTGCAGATATGTATAATTGAATGGTCTCGTCAGGTTCCGCTGGTATTAAAACCGACGGGTTACTTGAGATATCCCTTGAGTTGATCAAACGCTGCTTGCGCCTCATCTGTCCACTCAAACTTATCATGCTTCTTGAGCATTTTAAAGAATGGAAGGCCTCGTGACCCCCAGTCTTGAAATGAAGCGGCTAAGTGCAGCCATACATCCAGTCAACTTCTGTACATCCTTCAAACAGCTTGGAGGTTTTATATTAACAATCATCTGAATCTTTTCCGGATTTGCTTCAATACCTCGCCACGATACCAAATATCCTAGTAATTTTCCAGAACAAACTCCAAACACATACTTACTATGATTGATTTCATAGAAAAGCTCCTCAGATCATCGAAGGTCTCTGCTAGGTCGAGAGAAGATCTTCGACTTTCCGAGATTTCACCACTATGTCATCAACATAGGCTTCCGCATTCCTACCAAGTTGCGAGTCCAGACAGCATTGCATACCACACTCGATAAGTAGCGCCAGCATTTTTTAAACCGAACGGGATTGTGGTATAACAATACGCTTCAAAGGGGGTGATAAACACGGTCTTAATCTGATCTTCAATCTTCAAGGGAATCCGATGGTATCCAGAGTACGCATCAAGGAAGCCGAGACGCTCGCAGCCAGGAGTCGAATCAACAACTTGGTCGATCCGAGGCAGCGTGAAAGGGTCTTTAGGGCAAGCCTTGTTGAGATCAGTATAATCAACGCACATTCTTAACTCTTTAGTATTCTTTTTGCTACAAGAACTGGATGGGCAAGCCAATCTGGATGGTACACTTCCCTAATAAACTTAGCTGCTAGTAATCTAGTTAACTCTTTCTTTATCACTTCCTTGCGGTCTTGAGCAAACCTCCGGAGCATCTGCTTAACCGGCTTCGCATCCGGACGCACCAACAATGCGTGCTCAATCTTCTCTCGAGGAACACCCGGCATGTCGAAGGCTGTCATGCAACGATATCCCTGTTTTCCTGGAGGAAAAGAATGAGTGCGCTTTCCTATTTGTCCCCCAGGTCAGCCCCAATATGGGTGACCTTGGAGGGGTCCGACTCATCAAGCTGGATAGTCTTAGAGGCGATCGCATCGGTCTTTACTTTCTCCTTAGCGATCTTCTTGGATGGGACTTCTTCTTCCAGCTGCACCTGCGCCTCGGTAGCATCCGCCGCTTCTCCGATCTCTCTACGCTCTTCCTCCGAATTGACTCGAGTGGCCAACTCAATGCTGTGTACTTCACAACCTTACGCGGTCTTAATATCAGACCGGAACGATAAGACCCCGTTGGGTCCCGGCATCTTCAACATCAAATACCGGTAGTTGGGAATAGCCATGAACTTTGCTAGGGCCGGTCTTCCCAAGTATAGAATGATATGCTGAATCAACATCAGCTACCCGGAAGATAATGTTCTCCCTTCCGTAATTCTCTTTCGTCCTAAAAGTCACCGGCAAGGAAATTTGCCCCAAAGGATAACTGTTTCGACCGGGTATTAGACCATGAAACGGTGAAACGCTACGATCCAAGTCCGCCACGTAAAGGCCAGGCTCCGGCAGGGTTTTAGCAAAAAGAATATCCAAGCAGCTTCCTCCATCGATGAAGGTTCTCTTCAAGCGCACCTTATCGACAATAGGCGCAAGAATGAGTGGAAATCTGCTAGCTTTAGGTAGGACCTCCGAATGATCGGCTCGTTGAATGTGATTGGTACCTCGGACCATCGCAGGTACTCGGGAGTAGCAGGGGCAAGAGCATTGACCTCCCTCCAATTTTTGCTTCCGCTCCGACTCGTATGCATCCGGCCCGCCATTGCCGACTCCTCGAAACCTCCTTCATCTTCATCATCCTCGTGCTTTTTTCTTTGCCTTTATCACCCCGCTGGTTTCGATGTTCGGACCGAGGTGCCACCTTTAGCCCAAACGAGGCGAACGGCCTTAACAGGAAATATTCCTTGTTCTTATGATTCCCATTGTGGATCATGCAAGGTCCCTCCGTAAGTGCTTCGAACGACGGTCGCTCTCTCGGGTCTCTCTTAGGAGGGGCCGGACGGTCTCCTCCATGAGACCGGTGTACGGCTGCAATGAGGTTATCAGCCTTGAGCTTGTTGTTCTTGGATCCAGACCGGTTGTCTTGATCGTGCTTCGGTTCCTTCCCATTGTTCCCGCACAAATTGACCACGTTTGATTCACCAGCAGCGTAATCATCTGCTATTTTGAAACACTCGACGACGTCATGGTGAGGTTACGGTTGCGCCTACCAATCTTGTGCACCAATTCTACACTTCGTACGCCAATTTGAAACGCCGCAATTATCCGTTGATCGAGAACAGTGGGGATTAAGGCCTTCTTGTTGTAGAAGCGCCCGATGAACTCCGTAAGCGTCTCATCGGGTTTCTGCTTTAGCCTCGTTGAGATCGAAGTAGTTTCCCGGCTTCTCACAAGTCGCCCGAAAATTCTCAACGAACTTTTTAGTAAGATCGCCCCAAGAAGAAATAGACCTCTCGGGAAGAGATTGTAACCACAAGCGTCCAGCCTGCTCTATGCACATAGGAAGATAATTTGCTAATACAAAAGTATCTCCTCCTACCGATCGGATAGCGGTAGTGTACATTTGGAGCCACTCAGCAGGAGGGGCTTTACCATCATACTTGTCTATGGGCCCAGGCTTAAATCCTCCGGGGTATTTGCAAATGCGCAGATCCCTCGTAAAGGCTAGAATTACCGAATACTCATCATCTTCCATACCGGTCCAAACCGGTGACGGTGACCGCCGACTAGGGTAATGCCGGTAGTTGCGGTCTCCATCATCATCTGAATAGTCGTAGTAACGATCATCTTGGTGTCTAGCCCCCAATCCGTCCCGACGACCGTTATTGCCTTGCTCCGGAGGAGGCGGTGGCGCCGCCCGACGATCATTATTACCTCATCGAAGCTCCTCGTATCTGTCTCGGTTCTCCCGTCCACGCCGGTCTCCGTGATCACGGCGATCATCTCTTCTTGACCGATCATCGCAATGAGCACAACGATTGCCATACCCTCGATGATCATTGCGTGGAGGATTGCCAACCGGGGCGACGCCGAAGCAGCTGGCCCATGCCTAGTAGACTCGGTCACCCGTAGGCGGGATGGGAGAGGATCCCGCGGACGATCATCTACATGACCAGTCCGTCGACGCTCATCTTCTTCATGTGTCCTGCGTTCCTCCGTTCTCCGTGCATGACGATCAATAAGCACATTACGAGCGTCACGATTGCCATTGAGCGGCACATGTAGATCCCGATCGGGGCGCGTTCATGTTGGTCCGCGTTTGGGGTGTGCCTAGGTCCAATTCTTCCCTCGGAAGAAGCTCCTTCGAGACCGGGCTCTCGCTTGCCGATCCGAATGCAAGCGCGGACGACCGGAAGATTCGGCTCTATCTCGGACGAGTTGATTGGTTTGCAAGGCGGCCGCGTCCACCAAGCTCAAAGCCCGCTGTAATCCCGGTGTCGAGTTGAACACCTCCTCTAGAATAGTTTCAAGGATCTCTTTCACCCCCACAATGTTGTGGACTCGGTGACGTGAAAACTCGAGCTCCGTTTAATTCAACCTCCATGGATCCCATGTCCAAAGCCCTGCTGGAAGAACGATGATTTCTACCACTGCGACACCCACGTCGGTTGTTGTAACCGTGTGATTGCTCCGCCGCATCCCTGGACCGCTCCGGCAATGGGCCGGTGGCGGGTGGTGCTGTAGTGGGAACGCCCTCCCCTTCTTGATCGGTTCCTAAAACGTTTGCACGAGGGTTTGCAGCTGATGCTCGGGGAGGTGGATCCGCTGTGTCCGCTTCTTCTATTTCACGTTGGCGGCGGTTTGCTTCATCCCTCACCATCCTAGCTTCCTCTACAGCAGCTTCCTTAGGAGTGAGTTCCTCGAGGATTGGGCCAGCCATAAATACTTGGAAGAACACCGGAAGTTGTTATCAAGCTCGTCGAGCAACCCATTATTACAGACCGGGTACCGGTCCGAAGCATGAGCGGTCCGATGGTTCGTGCTAAAGCTGCGTCAATCCCGCTAGATTCCGTACTTACAGTTTCAACCAGATATGGTGATCGCGCTTCAAAAGCTGCGCCCGGATCGCTTATCGGGTTCATCGGGTGTATCTTCCCGGTGGGATCAGCTTCGAAGTTGAGGGATCCGAAGCGGATCTTGAAGTCGGGCGCGAAGTCGACGTCGAGCGAAGAAGCCATCGAATTCGCTTGAAACTCACCGGGACCCCTACCGGCGCACCAAATGTCGAGTATTAAACTCGGCACTAGAACTACCCGGTCCCTTACGAGCGTGGAATTTGATGGTGCAACCGACGAAACACACAAGAACACGTGATTTTAGACAGATTCAGGCCTCTCGAAGGAGAGTAATACCCTACGTCCTGTGTGTTATGTATTGTCTTTAGCAGATTGCTACTTGCGAGTTGTCGGAGAGTTTTCGGGGGGGGTTCCCTGCTCCGCCTTATATATCCGAAGGAGCTAAGGTTACATGCAGAGTACTAGTCGATTACATGAATTACACATTCGAAAGCTTTCCTTATTGATTCCGAGTCCTAACGGACTACAAATTGCTCCTTTACTTGTTGTTCAAGTCGTCATGCGTTGGTCTTGATGCCCGTCTTATTTACATACCAGTATATGGAAACTTGTATTATTCCGTACTGGTGAGGGACCACTCTGTGGGCCCTCTCCGCCAATCTTATCTTCATAGATTTGTCATCGTATCTTCATTTATCCATTCCTTTATTATCTCGTATACCCGTAGGTAAGTATACGACAGGTGACACTCTTTCCAAGTTGATGAATGGAGAATGAAAAGTGCATTGAGACTCTTTTCCCTTCATATGTACAAAAAACCGGATCCCATTGGTAGATCTATGCAACCATTTAATGTCTTGTTTGGTCTACGAAAATGTGAAATGAAATACTGCACTGAGAGATGCACTTTCATTTCACAAAACAGAAAGCCGACATGTCACACTTGAAAAATATGAAATGAAAGAAGTCATTGAGAATGGCCTAATAAGTTAGGAACTAAAGCAAGCCCGGACAAATGAAAACAACTCGTTCTTTCATACTCGAGTTTGGTAATTGCATTCATAAAAATTTCCCAAACTCAGCTACTTAATAATCACTAAAAAGATTAGATATCAAGCTTTTCCAAAAGAAATTGTATCTATGCGCTAGAAAATGAAATAAAGTCCAAAGAACAAAAAGCTGGTGTTTCGTCACATATAAAAGGGACTTGCACTATAACAAGAAAGCTCTATAGCCACGGTTGGGAGATCTCTATAGCCACGGGTCAACCCAACCGTGACTATGTTTGCGTGACTACGGATGTTTATCCGTAGCCTCGCAAACAAGGCCAACCATGGCTACGGTGTGTCACTATAGCCACGGTTGGTACAATGAATATAGGAAAACAAAAAAAACGCACCCAAGATGGGCCCACCTCGCCGTCGGAGGCCCCGAGCTTCCGCTCCACTACCGGATCCCGCGCCATCGGAGGCCCTAAGCTTCCGCTCCACCTCCCGATCCCGTGGCGCTCGCGGCCACCGAAGGAGGGAGACGCGTCGCCACGGCCCACCGAGTGGAGGATGGGATGTGCCACCGCCACCCGCCGGAGCGGAAGAGGGGACGCGCCGCCTTCGCCCACCGGAGCGGACATGGGGACGCGCCGCCACCCTCCAAAGCATAGGAGGGGACGCGCCGCCGCTACCCACCGGAGGGGAGGAGGAGCCTGCCTCGCACCACCATCGGAGATGGGGGCAGCTAGATCCGGCTGCCCCGGGCAGCCGCCAGCCCGAGGAGGAGAAGGGAAGCCAGATCCGGCCGCTCCTCGCCGAGGTCGGGGCCACGCTTGCCTTGTTCGGGAAATCGTGCCATGGCCGAGCTCGCCGGGGTAGGGAGCTCGCGCCGTGGTCGTGGTCGCCGGGTTCGAGAGCTCGCGCGGTGGCCGCGCTTGCCGGGGTCGGGGCCGCGCTTTGCTCGGGACGTGTGGGCTCGGGTAGATAGAGAGATAGAGAAGAAGAGAGAAAATGGTTAGGGTTTAGAGGAGTTAGCGTCTTTTATATTGGAGCAGTGGACAGGCTTTGGTCTGTTGGGCCAAATAGGTCACAAAAATAAGAAAGACGGGCCATGTTGTGAGCCGTGGCTATTGTGGCCACTATAGCCACGGTTGACATCCGAGCCGTGGCTATTGATGTCCGGCACAATAGCCACGATTGGATATAGTGACCACTATAGACACGGCTCACGCCCGTCTTCACTATAGCCATGGCTCATTTTGCTTACCGTGGCTACTGGGTTTATTGAGACATGACTATAGTGCCGTTTTCTTATAGTGTTGGTGAAGCTTACAATATTAACTGAGTCAATGGTCATCAGGGTCATACTTGAAGAATCCATATGTTGGTTGGTTGCGTGTACAAAACTCAATTGCCTCATTGTTGCCATAAGCACGTAGGATTTGGAGATGACAATTTGCTACATGTGACACATATTGGAACTATGGATCGGTTGAATCAAAATATATTGCAACTAAAGGTGATCAATTAACATAAGGAAAAAAAAGCTCGATCAGCTCCTCGCCAAAAATTTGATCTTTATGACAATCATAATGCTCGGCCGGTATGGTATGTCGTTACTCGTTAATAGGCTGATCATAATTATGAGAAAGTGTACAGATGGGCATGGGCTACGTGTTGAGATTGCTGCAAAACTTAATCAACAATTTGTAGATGTGACTATCTGAGCTTGACCTCCACTACTGCAGTCTCCTGTGATTAATGTAATCCGTCATCCCTCCCTGCCTTCGTTTTAATTTATATATTTCGGAGTAGGTGTGATCCGTAGTGTGCGCGACAGTTTCAATATATAAATCAGCTTACGGCATGGAGCCAGCTGCGTTAAACTGAGACGGGACAAAGAAATTGCTGGCATTATGGAGGGGCTCTTTGCTTACAGCCTGGCCAAACCTCCTGTTGGCAACTAATATTGGCCAAACCAGCAGAAAGTGTGCAGACGGGCACATGCGGTTGACGTTGCCTCATAGGAGACCAATGCTATCTTAAACGTTTGCCCAACCAGAATAAATAGTGCTCTAACGTTTTTTGGCAATATATCTACATATATTTAAAAGATGCAACCCACTATGAGGTCTTAACTTCTATTTCTCTCATCTCAGATCACTCATCACATCACGTCTGTACATTTCACCCACCTACAACTTCATTAGATTAGTAACCGATGAGAGGGGGCATGCAAAATTAAGAGACCACCCACACAAGAATTCACGCCAATAATTGTTTTCTCTCCACCTCTCCTGCACGCCCCTACTTTCCCCTTGCAATAATGTTCAACTAGCTAACTGAAGCCAGAATTTTAATTCTTGACAAGTTACGGTTCCCTATCTCATATCAGCTTCCTACATTCGAAAACTGTCGAGATAGTGAATGGCAATCAAGGCACGCTATTTCTTTCTCCAGACCCTTAAAATGCGATGAGTTCAGGAAAGCAGGACCAGGCAATAGACGCCCCGGGAGAATCATCCAATGCGTGTCGAGGTAGCTACACGTTAGATGCTTAGATTCAAATACCATTCCAAATAGCACATGCATATATGGTCGTGTAGTCAACAACCAAGCCTTCTTTATGTATTTGTTTTTCAGTTTGACCTTATGTACAAGGCACCCTCTATCTCTCCCACTTTTTTGTGATTTCACATATAAAGCTTCACAAGTAGCGTATTGAGAAGGAGGTACCAAGCTGTTGTACATGCATAAAGCATGAGTAGAGTTGTTTACTACACTTTCCAGCATACATTCACTCTTTCTTTATGATCAAACTAGATCGTATGGCCCGCGCAGTTGCGTAGGCTAGAAGTTAAACATCGCTACAACATTTTGATTCAAATTATCCTTGTGTTGTTTATATATTATTAATCAACTTATCCTTGTGTTAGAATAATGGAATATATATAGGTACAAGGATACTAGGAAAAGTAAACATGGGGTTATCTAATATGTCAAATGCAATGCTATGCAAACTTCCTAGATTAAACTAAAATAAGAAGAAAAGCCAATCAATGTAAATTCAAGTAAGAGGAAAGTGAATCTATACTTGTAGACTTGCTGAATTATATTAAAATAAGGAGAAAAGCCACCACCTTCATCTTGACAATTTTTATCATTGATTATTAGATCAAACAGATATACTAAGTGTCATTAAAAAAAGAAAAGAGGAGTATTTATATGAAGAAAAAAGAGCTATATGATTAAAGAACAGACCTTGAATGAGAATGGTAAACAAAAAAATGCTTCTGGAAGGTATGTATATATAGATGTGCCTTCTAATATCCATCGATTATTGGCACTTCAAAAATTATACTGAGAAATGTTTCGCAATACAGTTTTTTGATATTTTAATTCAGTTTCTTTTTCCCAATAATGAGAAATATATAATATTCCCACGATTTTGTCCTTAGTTTCTTCTCATGCTAATTTAATCCTTCTATATATAGAAGATTGAAAATGACAATATATGTAGAATTGCTATGCATTGAAATCTCCTGTACAACATATCAGTTATCCATCTACCTTGCTGTATGGCACCATTGTAGCTATTCAACAATTTAAAAAATATTTTTAAAATGTCTAAGTTTATTTCAGTCTTCTCTTATCTATTACTTATGTGTCAATATCGTTAGTGAGTCTAAATTTCTTCTATGGTTCAGTAAGTTAGCCTTGTTTTTAGCTGGAGCTACAAAATAAATATATATATACATATATACAATCATTCTAAAAATGACGTTTTGAATACTGTTCGTTTTATGGGGCTAAAGAGGCTAATGGGGCTAAAGGGCTAAAGTTTAGCCTCAAGTAAACAAACATGTGGGCTAAAAAGGGCTAAAGTTTAGCCCTTGAGGCTAAAAGGTGGGGCAAAAGAGGGGCTAAACTTTAGCCCTAAAAAAGACACTAAACTTTTGCCTCAAAACTTTAGCATGCTAAAGGAAACGAACAGCCTCTTAAGGGTCAGATTTGCTTTGAAGATATCAAAGGTGGACTTTAAGGGTCAGATGTTTTGCTTTTTGTGAGAATTTCTAGAGTATTTTTCTTTTTTCTAGGCAATATGGTGAGAAGTTCATCTCCTTTTATTATTAAATAGATATAATCCAAATAAATTTGATTAAAATTGTGGAACTTAAACGTTTTAGGCCGCAGATGCTATGAGTTACGTAGTGATAAAATGTCTCATGACATTTCCTCACAACTCACAGCTGCGCGTTGTATTCAATTGCATCAACGAGATAAACTGCGAGATTTGCGCTCCCAGGATGCTGTGTAAATTCTTGATGATGTCAATTCCACAGCACCTGCAAACGTAGAAAAATACAGTATAATTGGGGGAATCTGACTCTGATTAGCCTGTTTATTAACATTAGCTTATTTATTAACATTAGCCTGTTTTTTTCACTAGGGTGAATCTGACCCTGATTAGCCTGTTTATTAACACTTTCGGCTTGTTTAGTTTGTAGTCGGGGGAAAATCAGATCTATATACGCATTAGTGAAAATGCAAGAAATTCCCTTTGTGATGCCTCCACTTCTCATCAGCGCATCTAACCTTACACTCATCATGTTTTTTTTTCTACCGTTTCCACCGAGTCTAGCTCTTTCTACATACCCGGCCAGCTCCACTTACGTTGGCTGTTGACAGTTTATATATAGGCTCCTGATAGGTATTAACCCATGAACAACCCTGACAACAATTGAATGAGAATAACTGGTCTGTTAGGTGAGTAGTATAGGATAGGAAATATAAAACCCAGACCATCATCTTAATTTTGAAACAGGAGGATTTTGCTATGCAGTGCCTGCACTCGAGTGGTTTGAGTGGATCACTATTATATACAGATTAAAACCATTGGTCACAAATAATTAGCCGTGATCATTGTTCATCATGTACTAGCATTACTGACACGTTGGCAGACCAAGATTCCATCATTTGGTGACTAAATCAAAATGTTCCTTAGTTGAAATTTTCTTTTCTAAAACCCAATCAAAAATATGTATCCTGACCCTCGTTTTCAAGTTTTGTGGTCGAGATGTCATATATATGGTGAGGCTGTCATATTGGATCGATGGTGTCCAGCCAAATTGGTTGCTGACCCATATTGTAGATTGAACACGTTATGCACGTCCAGATTGAGAATGGTAGAGCGTGAGCATAGTGGCACTATCTTCTTCCACACAAACACAAGACAACAACCAGACGCATCTGGAGGAAGTGAGAGTTTGGTGCCAGACCAAACCGTCATCTTTAATAGAATCATATATGGATTTCTGAACTCTTTTGGTACTTCCTTATTGAGAAAGGTTGTCATTGTAGCTTTGAATTTGCAGAAATAGTACATATCAGCACATGTTATATAAAATAGTCAAAAGAATATCCTGTTCCAAATACTAGCCACATTAATTGAAAAATAAAAATGTACTGTCAATAATATCCATGTTCGAGTGTTACTAGAAAAAAAAATGCAAGTACTAGAAGTATATATAGTTTCCAGAGGGATATGCACTACTGGAAATCACTCGTTTGCCGAGTGCCCAAAACACTCGGCAAACATCGAAATACACTCGGCAAACGGTATGCCAAGTGTAGCACTCGACAAAGGACACTCGGCTTATCTCGTATCGGCAAAGGTTGTTTGCCGAGTGTATTCTCTTGGACACTCGGCAAAGGTTTGCCGAGTGCACAATCTGACACTCGGCATACATTTCTGGAAAAATAAAAAAAAATCAATCCACGGTACCCGTCACCACCACCGTACCCCACGCCTGCACGCAACGCCGTCGGCTCGGCCTGCATCCGCCGCCGCAACGCCTGGAGCCCACGAGCTGCTGTCGTGTCGTCATGCCCCTGAAGCAGCCGCCCTGCCTGGATGGAGCCGCCCTCCTGGAGCCGCCGCGGCCTGCTCGGACGCCCGCTGTGACGGACCCGCCTCACGAAGAGGCGTTTCCGTCTCCACGATCATCATGGGTGGCATCACGCGCTGTGATGTCCAATATTACAACATACAAACGTAAGCATAGCACAATGAATATAAGTACAAGTCTGTTACATTCATCCCAAGTACATTAGTACATCGAGTCTCATGAGCATCGAAGCTAATAAGTTTGAAAATAACTAAACAGCGGAAGCATAAAGATACCATCGCTCTCTCAGCGATACATCACGGGCATCCGGCAGAGACGGATGTTCCTGCCCTAGAACATCTTACCGGCACATCAACTCCTCTACTCGTCCGGACCGCACCACTCCCAAGTGTAATGGCCGTCGCCCGGAGTCGGATCCTGCCGGACGTCACCGCCGATGTCGAAGTCCTGTCCCATGGGGTCCTCCGAAAACCACATAGAGCAAAGCCCTGAGCAACGAGAGCTCGGCAAGACCGACCCGTCAAAGTGGCCATCTATAGCCGACTCCTAGACATGCAAAGGCCAGGGGATAGGGTACATTTAAGCACTAAGCTGGCCTACAAGTGCATCCTTACTTTCAACTTTTAGCAGTTTAATTAAGTTGCTCGAAAGAATAAATTTAATTAGCACTAAGCTACTGCATTGCATATTTCCAAACAAGTAATTAAGCAATACAGCAAATTAATCATAACCATCATCATCAATGTTTCTCTTCTTACTACGTTCCGGCGCGAGGACAAGTGGTACTCGTTACTCGTGAGGGGCAGCGATTCGAATCGATTTAACATCCTGCAGGAGAAACCTGATCGCACGTCACATACGCGCTTCCCGAAGCCGCATGAGATAACCTTCTCTCCTCCCACGCGTCCCCGAGAAGGGTCCCCCACGCGATGCCGTCCCGGACGTCATCCATGAGTAGAGTGCTCCCTTCTCTCCTCTCAAATTCCTGCCAAGTAACCAAGGGAGTAGGGTATCTCTCTAACATACAGCAACCATCGGTACGTCGGTTTACTCGGGCCCATTAACTCCAGCATGCAAGCAGTACGTTCAAACTTAATCCACATGGGCCGGACACGACGCGGTCCTTGTGTGCACGAACGGGGCTACAACCTTGAAGACTCTTTCAGTCCTTCACTTTCCACCTAAGTTGCCTGTCCGGCCTCCAATTTTCCATTCTCAACTTGATACTTAGCATCGTGTCCAAAAAGGTGATTGTCCTATCTACGAGTGGTCTCCGTACCACTCGACGGATCATCGCCCTAATTAAGCAAGCATCTAGCGTAGGGTGATCGAACCGGGGTAGATAGGGTCCTACTGCATGCTAGGGTTTCATCACAACTCCTGTAGACCTAATGCACATTACGAGACCTACAAACACGGTGATGAAATTAAAAAACTTAAATTAAAAGGTTGTGCACCGGGGCTTGGCTTGAGCTTGACCCTGAACAGCTGGGTCAACAGTAGCAGCAGCTTCGGCTCCTCCTCGCCGGTTACCACGTTCACCACCGTAGCTACATGATTCAAAGGTGATGTGTAAATTATTGATGAAAACATGATATTGAATATTTTACGGAATACGTGCAGATTTCATCAATTACATGTAATTCATGAGTATAAAATTAATTTGGTGCCCAGCGAGGTGAAAATGATTTAAGGTGGTTATCTAATTTAATCTCCTTCATCAACTCCCATGAAGCATTTAAATCATTATCGCATGTGCAAGAAAATAATTCAACAACTCTAGCAAAACTAGGTAAAATAGCAATTAAATTGCTCCTGGTCCTTAGTCACATGTCATAGATAATAATTAAATTAACATTCATAATTTGGGGTAATTAAGTAATTAATTAAGTCCTATTCTTGAATTCCCTCGGAAGAAAATAAGCTAAATAATTTGCTTCTGTTTATGCCAAACTAAATGCACTATAAAATAGTACATGTCTTAAGGAGTCCAACAAAATTTAGTTAGCAATTTTTCGAGGTCTAGACCTCTAGATATGAATTTTCTAAGTTTGAATGAAATTTCGGATCTATTTACGAAAATGCCATCCGGGATTTAAATTTAAATCTGCGCGCCCTGTGCCACACCGCGGACCACGGGGTTCCGGATCCGCGTGTGGCTATGGCCACACAGGATCCCGGGCCGTGTGGCCCACCACTGTGGCCTCACCGGCGCGCGGCCGGGAGGCGGCGGCGCGGTGGCCGGAGCGGCGCCGGGGGCTCGCGGTCCAAGGCGAGGGGTCCCCTAGACGCAGCGCGGTGCGTGGAACCTGGTGGTGGGATCGGGCGCGCGAGGGTCTCACCGGAGACGCGGCGCGACGGGCGGTGGTGGTGCGGAGGGGTGCGGCGGGGGTGCTCGTCGCGGAGGGGGCACGGGAAGTTGAACGGCTTGGCCGTGGAGCTTCCCTAGGGCACGGGCTTCACCGGCGCGTCCCCGGTTGAAGATGAGCACGACCGGAGACGGCCGTCGGCGTGGAGGTGGCGGCGGCCGGTGAAACTTCAAAATCCGCGGCCTCTTGGGACAAGACGGAAAAGATAGGGTTTGAGAATGAACCCCATCACCGTGCGCTCACACTAGCTCAAGAATGGGGAAGAGTGGCTCACCGGAGCGGCGGTATTTCAGGTGGCGACGGCCGGGGTGGCGAGCGGTCTCCCGTGAAATTGGTCCGATTTACTCCATGGTTTTCGGGGAGGCAACTTCGTGGAGCAAGTGGAGGTCGGGGCGGAGCTTTGGGGCGGAGCGGTTTGGCTCGGGAGGAAGTAGGGCGGCCGGGCGTCGAGCTTTGAGCTCGGGCGGCAATGGCGGCTCGGGTGGGAGCTCGGGAGAGAGAGAATGGAGAGAGGGGGGTTCCGACCGGGAGGGAGCCTTTCCTTTGTCCCTCCGACCAGGTGGGGACGCTGCCGGAGGGCGCCGTCCACGCGGCTCCGGCGTACGGACCGGTCGGGCGCGGGGCGCGGCTCCGGGTCAATGACAGGTGGGGCCCGCGGTATATTCCCCTGGCATCTTTTTCTTTTTCCCGAATTTCCAACTGTGGTCTGATCCGGTTTTGAAAAATCAAAAGCAAGGCCTTCCCAAGTTCAAAAATTAAAGGCGAGCATTTTGTGGAAGAGTATAACTCTAGAAAGTGACATGCACGAAGAGTTTACTCAAAAATCCTTTATAGATAAATTCTAAAAATTCAGAGAAAAGGCTTAAATGCTAAGTTTGTCTGATTTATTTGGGGTACCAAACCTTGAGGAAATCCAGTGGGGTTTTGTCCTAGATTTTTCATTTGACATGTCCTACAACATATATTTTTGGTTGACCATACTTGTGTTGTAGAAATTTGAGTTGTAGTTCAAACCAAAGTATTTTTGAATTTATTTGCTACCCAAAACACTTTGCATGTCAATGAAACTTCTTGGGTGGGTTAATCCAGTCTTGAGATTAGTTTTAAAAATGCTAACTCGAAAAATAAGGACACAGAGTGTCACACCCGCCACCGGGCTGGAGCGACCGTACCCGTGGCCCTATGGGCCGCCCGCCGCCGGGCTGGAGCCGTCGCGCCCGTAGCCCTGCCTGGATGGAGCCGCCCGCCTGGAGCCGCCGCGGCCCTGCTGGACGCCCGCCGCCGGCCGGAGATGCCGCACACGCCGCGTCCGCCTAGAGCCGCCGCGGCCCTGGCTGGACGCCCGCCGCCGGTCGGAGACGCCGCGCCCGCCGCCCTGCCTGGATCCATCGCACCCTCCGCCAGCCTAGAGCCGCCGTGCTCGCTGCCCGCCTAGAGCGCGCCGCCCTGCCTGGAAGCACCCACCCGCCATCCGCCTCAAGTCGCCCCGCTCGGAGCCCTGGAGAGAAGATGGGAGGTGGATAAGGGAGAGAGAGAAGGGAGAGAGAGATAAGGGAGAGAGGGGGATCCGGTGGGGGTGAAGTTGATCAATAGGAAGGGAGGGATTGGAGTCGGGTGATCGGTGGCGTGGCAGCTTTGCCGAGTGTCGGAAAAGATGCACTCAGCAAAGAGCTGATTTGCCGAGTGTTTTTTCCGACACTCGGCAAAAAAAATTGAAGTACTTTGAAAAAAATTAAAAATAGCAAATAAATTGTAAAAATAATCAAATTTTGATATGACACTATTTATATGATCTATTGCCTATACAAAATGATATAAAGTGAAAATAAAATTTGTTCATTAATTTTTCTCCAAATTTTAATGATGCACTCTCAACTCTAGGGTTCTTATTATGTGACTCTCCACTTTATAAGCAATGTACGTGATAACTTTTGCGAAACATTCTCTATTTTTTATTGTAGATTCCGCGTATCATAGAATTACATCATAACAAATCTCATGGTATTCAAACTTTATTTGATATTTTTTAGAATTTTAAAATCATTCTCGGATAAGTAAGTGGTCATAATTTCTTAAACAAGGTATGTTAAATTTCTTTTTAATTCGTGGGTAAGGTCTTAGATTGAGCTATATAACATGAATATAATTTTTAAACTCATGTTATGTTATTATTTGAATCACTTGTAGTTCAAATTTGGCTTAATTCAAAAAATTGCTTGAATTGTAATTAATTAGTTAAATATAGCAAACAAGTATAAAAAATTACCAAAACTTCACATTAAGTATTACATGTTGTATGTATGAAGTAGAAAAAGTTTTGGGCTTGAATAAAGAAAAACAAGTATTTTTTTGCCGAGTGCAAGAAAATACACTCGGCGAACACTAATCTTTGCCGAGTGTATTTTACTTGGCAATCGGCAAACGTAAGTTTGCCGAGTGTATTATTTTTACCGAGGGTTTTTAATTTGACACTCGGCAAAGACGTTGTTTGCCGAGTGTCCGTACAAAAACACTCGACAAACACGTAGACACTCGGCAAACGCTCATTTTCCCGTAGTGATGGTACTAGATTGAACAGATAAATATGAAGCTGTCATATCATCGCTCTAGCAGAAAGCCATCTGAACACAACCCCTAACTACATTGTATATAGACCTCGGAGCCAAATCGCAAATCGGAAATATAAGTCTACTTTTCTGAACCAGACAGATTTATCAGTGGTAAACATGAGCTATATGGACAAAGTCTATATGTAAAGTAGAAGAAAATGTAGTCGAGCACCGGAAAGAAATTGAATACCTCTTCAAAATTTATAGTTACATGAGAGCAAGAAGGCAGTACAAGATCTATTGTTTGGAACTTGCACATGGTTGGAGAAATGTCAAACCGCAGGACAGGGTACCATTGTGCAAAATCAAGAGAAGCAGCTATATCTTATCACGAAGGCGGGACATGAAGAACGTTGGCCAGTTGATCTCATAGGGTACAACTGTCGTGTCGTCGAATGACGACATCCAGCCCTTCAGCTCGGTTGTCGAACCAGATTGCATGTCGTGCACAAAAGCACATTCAGAGCCATTTGAATGGAAAACCAGGAGCACGGTGCCACTGTTTTCTCCAGCACAAACACGGGACAACGGGGCATTCCAAACGGGCCATTCAAACTGATGTCGATGCCAGGCCAACGTACCACCCTCGTATCCACGCGACCGGACAACCAGGCAGCCGTACCATCCCTGGAGAAGCGATAGTTTTGCATCGTTGCCGAACAACGAGACAGTGAATGGCCCGTCAAATGGGAGCTTGGTCGCCGAGATGTGCCCCGTTGTGACGCTCACATTGAGGGTGTACAAGCTCGGATTGTTCTCAGGACCACGGAAGAGCCAGTGCGCAGTTCCGTCAGCAATGGCCGCGGTTCTGTGTCTATAGGGCCGGCTCAACTTAACGGCACCAGTCGGGCGCCGGCAATCATCGACGCACCAGCGCCGCGATCCAACAACGACGGAGGAGAATCTGAAGAGGTATAGATGCCCGTCTTCTCCGAACCCGACGAGGAGCGCCTGGAACAAGGTGGAGTAGCCGTGTGCCAGGTGGCTGTGGGGCCCAACATCGTTGTAGTAGTCAGCAGCAGTAGCAAGACCGTAGCCCTGGACGCCGTCGCCGTCGAGGACGGAGGCGTCCAGCGTGGGCAGACGCTTGAGGCTGCCAGTGAGCAGGTTGCATATGCACAGGCGGAGGACGTTGTTATTCTCCGACGAGCGTGGGGCGACGCGCAAGAGGACCAGGCCGCCGCGCGCCGCGAGCGGCTTGGCCTTGTCGAGGACGCCGGCGTCGTCGCGGATGAAGGAGGTGAGTAGCCGGCGGCCCGGCCCGAGGACCGGTGACTCCGGCGCCGGGATGAACGCCGGCGCTTGGCTTGGCGACGGCCTGGAGGAGAGGTTCCTCTGCGCGCTGAAGTTGGT